>JAKSZP010014770.1:0-104112 GCA_022478985.1 Massospora cicadina
AAATAAAATCACCTTTATAATTATTAATTGGATATAAGATTTAATAAAGATATAAACTGATGGTTGGTTCAACCATTTACAACAGGCTTCTTCCTTAATTCTAATAGAGAAATTTTAGCTCAAATCTAGCTTTAAGACTTAAATATCATTTAAATTTAAATTAGAGTTCAGGATGCCATTGTACTTTGTTAAGATTAGTTTCACACTTTAACACTAAAATGAGAAGTTTACAGTGAACTGGTCTTGTAGACGAAATTTTTGGCTAAGGGCTGATTTTTAAAGCTACCCCATTTTCTTCACAAGTATTTCTTACAAAAAGCAGGTGTAACATTGTGACTCCCTGTAGATTTAAGACGTCAAAATACCCTAACAGACCATGTCTAATATAGTCTACCCCTAAATAAATAATTATATAGGATTTTGCTAATCTCAGGTCTTAACAAAACTTGATATAGTAGATACTCTTAACCCAGGAGATAATAAAGGTGACCAGATATTTTTTGTGCTATCAGTACATGCAGGGTATTATCCAAGATTGGTATGCTAATTGTGTTAAAATGCTTTACAAATTCTCAGTCCTTATTAGTTGTTCTGAGTGACCCTAGGCCCAATTGTGATGTTGCTTATATAGATGAAGTCTTATTTAATCTCCCTTTCATGTTCAACATGGCAAAAATATTATGTAGTGGTAAATAACGTTACAAGGCTGGCAATTTCATAATGCTCTTAAAGTGTAACTTTTTCAAAGAGAAGTTACTTTCATGAGAAATTTGTACTTTGAGGATAAGTATGTTATACACTCTGTAAAGTGGAGGTGTTTCATTAATGGATTATACCAACAACCCAAAAGCATCTCAGGAGATTTCTAACACTTTTTTCCAAAAAAAAATACACAGACCTTTTTGACTTGCAGCCTACTTAACCACTGACTGTAAAAATGTACTTTTTATATGGATTTTGGAGTTCCAAAAGGCCTTATTCCTGTAAGGGATATCAATCTTATCTCAATGCTCCAATGTGCTGACACATCTACTCATTTTTGTGTACTGTGAAGTCTCCTATATGGCAGAAAGAAAGCTCTACTAATTGAACATTTTGGATATTCACTCAGTTGCATAATTATTGGACATTTTTTCAAGCCTCTGAAGAATCCTTAGATATCTATTATAAGGAGTTAGCTGCTTTGAGATGGGCTTCACTCAATGGTGGTACCTAATTTTGGAGTCAGATTAATCATGCTCAGGATATACCAGTAGTCCTGTTGTACTAAAGAATCAGGAGTATATCCCAACTCTAAGCATGCGCATACTTGGACCTGTAAAACTTTTTTAATTTATGAGTGTGTAAAGTTCTCAAAGTTGTCTTCTAAATATGTTGAGTCGCAATACCTCAATGATCTCTGGTGAAATGATACTAAGATCTTTTTCTATTTTCACCCTCTCAAATACTCATACTTGGGACCTAGAGATTTCTTAAAGTGACTTTTCACAAAATTATCACCATCTATCACAAATATAACAGAACAAACATACTTCACTGAGGGTGTGAAGCTGTATGAACACCTGTAATCAGCAACTTGAAAGCGCTCATTATGTCCTAAAGTATGTAGTGACTTCTGCTGAGACAGAGTCTGAGTCCATTCTACCCTACATGAACAAGTTATCAGGTTACACCAAAGTTCCTGCTATAGGAAAGAGTGGGTTTGAGTAGTATGGGCTTTTAAAATTGACTTATTCTTGGTTCTATAAAGGACATTTCATAGTGGGTGGCAAATGTGTTGTATTTGAACGCTTCAAGTATTTTTAATAGTAAAAGTTTGATTGCACTCCCTACAACAGTATGTGGTCCTCTGGACCTCAATCTCAATAAAATTTATTGTTTATCTTATCTCTAAAGAGGGTTGATGGATTTTTAGTAGATGTAGATAATTACATAAATTTTACCTGTAGATCCCATGGCACAATGCTACCATTCAGAAGATGAATCGGCTTTATTTTTTAGAACTAGGTGGTCCCAACCTAAAGGGGGGATACACTGATCTATGAATCAGCTTTATTAGTTTTCACATTTTTATGTGCTTATCCTTACTAATAAGATGGTAAGTGTTAGAGCCACATCTACATCTTGATCTTATAATGCTTTTCCAAGACTCTTTAAAACTGAATCAAGTTAATCCACTGCCTATTACCCCAGTTTGATGTGCAGAAAGAGAGATTGTACCATGTTATGTAGATGTACTTGCGTTGTTATGTCTCTGCCACCCAAAATGTCTGGGCTTCTTTCTATTAATCCTTAATTAGAATTAAAAGTAACAATTTCAACTAAAACACCATTCAGGTCTCCCTTTTTGAAGAGCATTTCACCACAGCCTTTTTTTCTATAATGTCACTCACCTTTACATATTAAAGCAAGCTGATGAGAAGCGCTTTTTCACAAATTAGAGGCACATAAGCTTATCTAAAGACATTTAGTTAAGGTTTTTGTTAATTGCAAGAGTTTTAAAGACAAAAAGCGCCACTCTGAGCACAAATTAAGGAGGCATCCATAGTCATATTGGATACCTGGGCATAAACATAATGTATATTATAAACATTCTGGAAGCGTTCTGTACCTATATTTGGAAAAAAGTATTACATGCCAGCTACTTCTAGACTTCGATCCACTGTAGATACAAATGTGTTTCATTTTACTTAACGTCTCCTTTTCAGGGTTCTAGGACTAATTCCTCAAGCCAATATTAGTGAGTAAATCAGTAGGTAGAGATGAAAATAATCCAGTCCTTATAAGTCCCCATACTTTGTCCAATGGTTTTTTTAGAAGTTCTACCATTGATGAGAACAACTGGGTGCTTCTTAAACATTGAAGATTGCAATAAATTAACTGAATAATTACACATGAGCCACTTAAAAGCTTCAAGACCTCCATTAATAATGCACAATTCTAGATATCGATCTTTCAAGAAAGCATAGAACTTTGCACAGATTTAGGCATTGTTTGGTGGGGTATCTCTGTTCCTAAAAGGAAATGATATTGTAAATTCTGTGGCCCAAACCTCTTTCATGACCGTTAAGTACCCCCTTCACATTTAAGAGAGATCCCAAGCTCCAGTCAATCCTTATCTTATATTTAACTAAGGTAAGCCAACAAGGGGATGGACATTACCAAACTAAAAGCTTAAACTAAAATAATAAAGTAACTAATTGATTCAAACAAAAAGCCCAAATGAGAGATTGAATAAATCAAACTGAACAAATTAACCAACCAGGTGGGCAGCGGAAACTGCTTATCCCTCCATGGCAGAAGGGGAGGGGGGATTGGGGGCTCATCTTTGGCAGAAGCTATCTCTTCCCCAAGTAGGGTGCATGTCAAGGCAGATAGCAAGGGCGTCAGGGCATCAGTGGTATGTGGTTTGATATCATTGATGATTGGTTTCTGAGTAATTGCCAACCATAAAAATGGCAGTAATATATTCAGCTAAAACTTTTTTGGCTTTAATGCAGACGTTTGGTAATTTAACGAATGTTGTAATGTTGGTTCAGGTAATCTTAGCTTTTGGGTTCCGTGCTACAGTTACCATGTTTTGGATAGCATTGGTGACATTTTTGCGAAGTTGTATAATGTTAATCTTACTTTTTGAAGTAATATTTTTAGGGATAACAGGAGGTATAATCCTCCTGTGAACGCTGCCACTGATTTAGCAGCTGCTTTTCAGAGAGCACAGCAATCTGGTGTGGCAGCTGCTTCTACTGCAAGCTGGTGGTTATTGTGTATTGGTTTGGCATCTAGCTTTGGGGCATATATTTGAGGGGGGAATTCTGCATCCCATTTTGCATTGCAGAACCGGTTGACTTGGAGCAACGGTTCTTCAATGATATTACCTAATTCATCAAGTTCATCCAAAAACTCCCATGAGTTCTGGCAAAATTTGAATTGAGGAATCGGCGCATGGTTGAAGATTGGTTGATTTGTTGGATGTTTCGTGGGATCAGACTGGGGTCCAATCCTGCGCTTGATTGGAAGATTCATGCATGGCACTGGGGCAATGTGTAGGCTGATTGGTGGCTGCAGGTGCAGCTGCAGCAACAGGCTTTGGGGGAAGGGGAGGTAGGATTGTATCCCATGCTGGAATTGGCAAGGGGTGGGCAGCAGATTGGTGACTGTCAGACAAACTATCAGCGCCATCAGAAGCTGCTAGATATGGGTAGTTACATTTTGAGTGTTCTAATTGAAACAGGACGGACAAATCATCCGTCTGCCCTTGACATGGGCCCAGAACGGATGAATGGGGGCAGAGGGGATAGCAGCACGAGGGGGAATTGACAGGGCAGTTTTATTCATTTTGGGCTGATCATGGCATATGCCCAAGGCCCAGTAAGTCATGTGGCCCCATTTGGGACCACAAATTGTATGTTGGGGTTGGAGCCATAGGCTGCCAAAACATCCATCAGCTCCTGATGGAGCACCTCAGGGGGGAGCTGGGTGGGCAAACCAGCGAACTGGACCACCAAGGTGGTGTCCATTGGGAGCTGGGTCTGAGTTGTTGAAAGAGTTGTACCCTGAGAGACCAGGGGCACCGTTGCTGCAGTGGCATCATTGGCTTCACAGGTGAAGCCAAGATCAAAATACCCCTTATAGGGGCGGAAGTCAATAAAGCAGGATGATGTCATCAACATTTGAGCCATTTCAATAGTGGCTTGGTCGTTGTATAGGAATAGTTTCCCAAATTTGACTCTAAGGTCAAATTGCATGTTGCTCTGGGGGAGCACCAGTGAGCAGTGGGCACCACTTGGGTTCAAGCGAGGTGGGTGTTGAGATCCTTGAGAGGAATTTTGTCCCAGGGGTTTGGTGTGACTGTGCAAGCCAGTCTGAGCGCGTTTTCCTGTCAGACAGAAAATAGCAGGTGGGTTTTTGCCGCTGCCCCACACTGGGTCAGCCAGCATTGCTCTGATGACACTAGAGTGAAAATATGGTGGGCGATTAGGTTTTACTATCTATTAACTGTAAATTTGCTCAGAAAGTTACGCCAAGCGGAAAGAGATTCCCACAGGTTTTGGATGTGTCAATCCTTATCTTCCAAGAGAGGCCTTGTTTATGTTCTAGGCGAGCTTTGGGTTACTGCATTCCTCCTACAGGACCTTAATCTTCAACAAATATTTTCATCTTTTCATTTAAAAAATTATAAAATAGTTTTGTAAAAAGTTATATATGTATAGTGACATCTACAGGTAGAAGGCAACTATCATATCATATTTATAACAGGAACGAGTATTAACTAGGTATACCCTAAATCATTTTATTTTTTATCTTCCATGAAAATCTGCATTATGATACAGCGTACTAGACATAGAAGATCAACTCTATAATTGATGCATCAGGTCCTCTGATCCAGAATTTTAAGAAACATTGTTTATCCATTATGAACCCAATCTGATTTTCTCTATAAACCAAGACATATAAATATTGGATTTTTAAAAATTTAAACATTCACATTCATTAATTTCCTGCTTGAATGAGATCAACTTCAAAAAATTAAAATCTTTAATTATCTAAAGGAAGCATATCTCCCATAATCCAGCTCCAGTTTCAATATGTATATTATATTAACTCAGATAAAAATGATGCTTAAACATAATTATCCTTATTTACCTTATTTCAGCGTATTAATCCTTTAAGTATAATTTATTTTTGTGTCTTTGATGAGAAATACTACGCTAAGACCAAAATTTCAAAAAAGTTTGATTTCTTTAGAAACTAAATCTCTTTGCACATTGGCAATATTTATGGTACTTTTTTCTAAAACTCTTCCAAAAACCCCTCTAAACCTAATAACTTTAAAAACACTTGACAAGCTACCTTTTCCTGTCATTGACTGGTCCAAATAGTTTAGGATTCATGCTTGTAATGTTATTTTACTCAGAGTATTTGTTTTGATCCCACTTTTTTAAAAGATCTATTGGACACTCCATATAACAATGTGACCTTGACCACGACTGCAAAATCTAGGAAATTTGTATTACCACCACTTCCACCTATGGGGTTATCTTAAAAACCTGTAGTTGCATCCACTACAGTCATAAGGCTGTATTGTTCTTTCGCTTATTTATTTATTATCTTCATCAACTAAATTATTCCTTAACCCATAAGAATTTAAAGTAGATATGCCCTTTGCCTCATTAGTTTTCCCCTGAATATCAGTACATTAATCAATAATAAAAGCTTAGTTTCTTTTGTAAGACAGTATGTCTTACATTCAGCTTAAAGACTAATGCAACCTAAAGCCTCTTTTAGATTTTATTTTCTTTATAAAGTGTCACTATATTTCTATATTCCAAGCAGTGTCAAGCGCCTTGAGACAACTATGCTACCACTATTATCACCCTTTACTACCTAAACTAATTCAAAAAACCCTTTACACTTTTGCGTTTCTTCTGCACCTTCTCAATCTCTTCTGTGTTTGCATTGCCAATGTAAAAAAATTTCACTGTGCATTATTCATGATCGCTCCAAAACCTTTTGGCAGTGTACCAATAAAAGTGTAAGGAAAGTGTCTGTAACTCTCCTGTTTCCAGCGTGGAGGTGATTGGTGCACAGAGCCAACGCGTGAAAACTAGCTGTTAGTACTTAAGCTACTAGCGCCCAGAAGAGAGTGCTGGAGCAATAATAACTAAAACCAAAAAGCGCGATCAGGAAACACCCAAAAAATGATGAGGTGCATAATAAGAGGAGAGGTAAATGGACCAGGTTGGAGGGGACCTGGGCGAACAAATGGTGCACTTGGGGAAAATCAGATTGTGTTCAAATGGCAATTGAATGGAGCGCGAGACCTCCTCAAAGGGGTCTGCACATATAAAGTTTGGTAATAACATTTAAAAAACGGGAAAGATGGGGGAATTTTTAATTGGGAAGTTGACCAACAAGGAATGTTGGTTTGGGAAAACGTATTTAAGCTTGGATGGGGGAATTGGGGTTATGCCTCAGTGGGCCCAAGCGGCGACTCACCAATAGGGAAATACTGCCATCTGACTTAGTAGAATAGGCTGAAACTGACTTCACTCGAGTGATCAATTGAAGTTGGATTTGACCCAAGCGCGTTATGTCATAGATGTAATGGTTTCACATCCCTGTTCCTCGACTAACTGAACTGATACATCCGCCTTTATTTAATAGATAGTTTGTTTTAACACTTGGCTCATCATCAGGGGCTGGGCACTTAGAACCTTACTAAGACAAAATTGGGCATATTTTGCCCTTACCCAGCGCTGACCAAGGGTGTGCTTCAGGTCTGGGAGGCCCTGTAGCTTCACCTTTTGGGCCTCCAGGCGCACAGCCTTATCTTTGGGGTTGGTCCCCACTATTATGTCATGTGTACATGACATTACCCTCTCCTCCCAATGAGGCTCAACCCCCCCTCCAGGGGCTTGTGCAAGGGAAAAGTTCTTGTGGGAAGGGGCCAACTTCATGGCAGCAACGGTCGGTTTGGGTTGAGATCCAGCAGCCTGGGGGAAACGCTTGTGGAAGGCTTCAATCAGATCTTGGGCATGCACACAGTCGCGTGCTGGAACCCAACTGTTCTCTGCAGCGTCAAAGCCCTTCCAGGATACCAGGTACTCCATTCTTTCTTTAACGCGGCGGTAGGCAACTATCTCTTCCTCCTCCACTCAGGCGTCCCATCCATGAGATAGGCCTCAGGAGTCTCTGGTGGGGGCCTTCAAACAACGTGAGTTTGCTCTTGTGAAACGCTGAGAAGATCTGAAATGAAGGGGAAGATCCAGCTGGTATGAGGCATGGCCCACCTTTCTAACAACGCGGTAAGGTCCAATCCTCTTAGGGCCTAGCTTCTTGAATGGCTGCTTTATAGGGATGTTACAAGCATCAAGCATCACGAGATTTCCTTCCTTGTATGCAGGACCCACTCATTTCTTCCCATCAGCATTCTCTTTATACACCTGCATTGCCGCCTCCAAGCTTGTGGAAACCCCCTTATGGACCTTCTTGAAAGTCTTGGCAAAGTCCACCACCGCTTCAACCTTAGACCCAAAGCTGGTCTCCATGTTAAAGGCGGGGGTAAAGCCATGGCTGGCGAAAAAGGAGAACAATCAATCGAGGAGTGCAAGGTATTATTGTAGCTAAACTTGGCCATTGGTAGGTGAGAAGCCCAGTCAGAATGGTCTACGGCAGTGTAACACCGCAGGAACTGCTCCAAGCACTGGTTCACTCGTTCAAACTGCCCATCTGATTGTGGGTGAAGGCAGTCAGACGGCAAGGGCGAATCTGGAGAGTCTTACACAACTCTTCCCAAAAGAAAGAGGTAAACTGGGGTCCCCAATCACTGATAATCTCTTGAAGAACTCCATGGAGTACAAACACATTCATGACGAACAGCCTGGCCATCTCCGCCGCGATTATTGTAGTTCTGCACGAAATTAAGTGTGCGAACTTTGTAAACCAGTCCACCACCACCATGATGGCATTGTAACCATCTGAGACAGGTATTTCTACAATAGATTCCACTAATAGGGAAGTCCAGGGCCCTACAGCTTTTTGGACAGCTACCAACAACCACGCTAAAGGTTGATGATTTGGTTTCATTCAGTTGCAGACTAAACATTCCTTACAGTACCGCCCCACCTGAGCAGGCAAGCCCTTCCAATTTTATGTGCACCGGATTAACTCTAATGTCTTCGCTTTACCAGGATGATCAATGGTAAGTCCATCATGATAGTCCCGGATGGTTTCCAGGCGAAGTGGGACAGCAGTAACCCATAGGCGCCCTTGGAACCACACCATCTCATCCTTCATGTGATAACCCCTGGAGAGAACTTCTTGATTCAACTCGCACTTAGCAAGTAACATAGTTGTCCCGCTGCCAGCGGCTGAGAAAGGACTACCTTCCTGAACATACCATATTCCTCCGCATTTTCCAGAGGTGCAAGCGCAGGCCCATTGGCCTGAGGAGAGGGTCGTTGAAGCAGAAGTTTACTTGGAGGAATCATAACCTGGGTGTTATGAACTTCCTCCTCCTTGGGATTGGGAGCTAAAGCAGGGTTGCGGCTCAAAGCATCCGCCAAACTATTATCCTTGCCCTTGGTGAACTCATATGAGAATGCAAATTAGGAAAGAGTCTTATGCCAATGGTTCTGCCATGGGTTAATACATGAGGAGCGCGGTAGTACAGCAAGGCATGGTGGTCTGTATGTACCTGGAAAGGTTGTGATGAGCCATGCAAGTGGTGACGCCAATAAGTCAGTGCCTCCACCACTGCCAATAACTCCTTATCATAAACGGCGTAATTCAACTCTGAAAAGACATTTTCCTAGAAAAATATCCCAAAGGATGCTCTATCCCATTTTCGCCTACTTGTAACAAGGCGGCTGTTATGGCAAAGGTGGAGGCATCAGTCAACACAATGAACTCCTTTGAAGGGCTGACATGGCAAAGAACAGTCATGGACAACAGGGTGCACTTCACTGCTTGGAAAGCATCCTTAAAGTGGGGGACCACTGAAGCACCTTGGCACCGCTAGCCTTGTATGGGGAGCCGCCACCTCAGATAGATTGGGAGTGAACTTCTTGAGGAACGTGCACGTCCCCAAAAGCTCCTTAATTCCTTAACTGAGGTGGGGTAGGCCACTCACAAATCTTCTCCTTGTCTGGAGTTATTATATGTCCATGGTCAAACACGACGTTGCCCAGAAGGTGACCTGGGACTTAAAGAACTCGCACTTTGTAATTTTTAACGTAAGTCAGGCTGCCTTTGACCGCTCCACCACTGCTGAAGGTGAACTTCATTGGACTCCTGATCAAGGGAAAAACCAGGATATCATCCATGTAGGCGACCGCGCATACCCCTAACAGGTCCCACAACGCTGCATCAATGCGGCGTTGATTGATAGCAGGGGCATTCTTAATCCCAAAGGGCATGACCCGAAATAGGAAGATCTCTTTTCTGATACAGAATGCGGTCACCACTCTTGTCCCATTTTAAATCCAGATCTGATTGAACGCGTTGAGGCAATCCAGCTTGGAGAAGACCTTCGCCTTCTCCACATAGTGTGCATTCTGTGAATCCAAAGGGATGGGATGGAGGTCTGGTACAGTAACGTTGTTAAGGTTACCATAGTCTACGCAGGGGCGTAAGGTAAATCAGACTTCTCCACAAAGAGTAGGGGGAGCATACATGAGTGGTACGCTGAAAAATCGCACCCTTGGTCAACTGTTCCTTCACCCACACATCCACCGCCTCTTTCTCCCGGACAGTCAATGGGTAAATAGGGGAAGAGATACGCACCAGATCCACCATGAGCTTGAAGTCACAATCAACTCCAGAGTGCTCAGGGAGTGCGTTGGCAGATGCTGCATCAAATGAGGATTCCAAACCCTCCAAGCAAGAAGGTATAGGAATTTCCACTGAGGGCTTCTGCATTGAGTCAAGGAGACATGGGAGACAGTGGGGCCAATGGGGCAATTTGCCTGGGGCTTTTTCTTCCAACAAAGGCACAATGAATGTGCGACCATTATTCATGATGAGGGACAAGGTATTCTCCTTCAGGTTAGTTCTAACATCAAACTTCCGCCACCACTCCACACCCAAAATAATAGGAAACAGGAGGTTTTTGATCACACTGAAGTGATCAATCAAGTGGTACTTGACAACCTGATAGTCCACTGTCCCAATGATCTTCAGAGTGGGAATACATTGGGAAGCCCTCCTAACCATATCACCTGGCAAGTAACTCAGTCCCAGGTAGTCAGCTAAGTACTGGTCCATATAGTTTCCAGAGGGTCCAGTATCCACCAAAATCGTAGTGGTGAGCATCCCCTAAAGGAGAGGAGAGGGTGGCAGTCAATAGAAAATACCCATAATGTTCTTTATTTATGGAAGACAATGACAACACTTCACCAAAAAGTTCTTCCTATGGCTTAAGCATTTCAACAGAATTTGTTTTGGAATCAAAATGGGGAGGGGTATTTGGCCACTCTTAATACTGAGGCCACATACCCCACCATGCCTTCTTCAGGTGCATATACTTTGTCATATTTTAAACGAAGTTCCTTATCCACCTACTGAGTGCGCTGGATCATGTTAAAGGTCAACCGTGGGTTCTTAGGGGTAATTTGATACACCGGAATAGTGCCCTCATCCAGGCCATATAAACTAAAAAACGGTTCAGAGATAGAGTACAGGGTTTCATTATAAAACGCGTTTTTAGACGCGAATGACCCTATCTCTGGTACTGTGACGGAATGCCCAATGTTATCCAAGGCCAACACCCCCAGGCCCCTCTGCACCAATTCTGATGGCATCATCTGAATGCGCTGGTAAGTGAAAATTCATTTATCAGAGTGAAATTTAATAAATTCAGCAGAAAGTCAGGGAATCATGACTTTTGGACATCAAAGCGTCTGAATCCACCAGATATGAACATGAAGGGTGGATACTTTCCAGTTAAAGCAACCATAATAACGCCAAGTTGCTCCAACCTGCAGGAAAAAGAGGAAGCAGCGGTGCGGCTAATGATAGCTGGAGCCCACAGCCAACGGCCGCTGTCTCCACTTTGGAAAAATTTTACATGGCAAAAGTTTGTGCACATAAGAAAAATTGGTTGGTCAACTAATGTAAGGAGAGTGTCTGTAACTCTCCTGTTTCCAGCGTGGAGGTGCTTGGTGCACAGTGCCAACGCGTGGAAACTAGCTGTTAGTACTAAAGCTACTAGCGACCAGCAGAGGGTGCTGGATCAATAATAACTAAAACCAAAATTTCAATCAGGAAACACCTAAAAACGATGTGGTACACAAGAAGAGGAGAGTAAATGGACCAGGTTGGAGGGGACCTGGGCGAACCAATGGTGCACTTGGGGAAAATCAGATTGTGCTCAAATGGCAATTGAATGGAGCGCGAGACCTCCTCAAAGGGGTCTGCATACATCAACTTTGGTAATAACATTTGGAAAATGGGAAAAATGGGGGATTTTTATTCGGGAAGTTGAAAAACAAGGAATGTTGGTTGGGGAAAATGTATTTAAGCTCTGATGGGGGAATTGGGGTTATGCCTCAGTGGGCCCAAGCGGCGACTCACCAATAGGGCAATACTGCCATCTGACTTAGTAGAATAGGCTGAAACTGACTTCACTCGAGTGATCAATTGAAGTTGGATTTGACCCAAGTGTGTTATTTCATAGATGAAACAGTTTTGAATCCCCATTCCTCAACTAATTGAACCAAACCATCCGCCTTTATTTAATAGATAGTTTGTTTTTAACGCTTGGTCCGTCATCAGGGGCTGGGCACTTGGCACCCCACTAGGACCAACCTGGGCATATTTTTCCCTTACCCAGCGCTGGTCTAGGGTGTGCTTCAGGTCTAAGAGGCCCTGTAGCTTCACCTTTTGGGCCTCCAGGAGCACAGCCTTATCTTTGGGGTTGGTCCCCACTATTATGTCATGTGTACATGACAAAAAGTGCTTCTGATACTGAAACAGATACTAACACCATTCTAGTGGAGTATGCTTGGGGTACACTACTAGAAGTTTCACCCTTAACTGTTCACTTTGTTAAATCAGTGCCATGAATTAGATTCCTCCCATACTTCTAACAAGACTCATCCATAAATAAAACCTCCAACCAATCAGGAGGAGGCTTAGACCAACACATGATCCCAAGAACCATTACATTTGCCCAATAAACCTCAACTTTATGTTGATGTCCCAATCCAAGTCAACTAAATTCTTTGGACTTTGTTGACTGAGGCTTCTAAAGTGGGTAGACATATCGCACCATATGACCTCTATCCTGAACGTTTTTAAATTCCAATTATAATGATTTATTCCACACTAAAATTTTATTACCACAAAAATTTACCACATTATGAGTGACCGTCAGCTCATTATTGAAGCACTTTATTGACTAACTGGTTTCCCCTCTGCAAAGCTGATGTGAAGACTTTTATGATGTTTACTGATGGTTTAGAACCCCCATTATCCCTTCTGAATTTTTCCTACATTTCAGCGCAACCTCATTAAACTGCACTTAATAGCCAATCCTTTCATTCTGAAGGATGTTGTATTGGCACGAAGACATAAATCAAAGGTAACATGAATCTATACTGCCACTCTATCAAGCTTCCTGATGACCAAATAAAAACCAAACATAAACTTGTAGAATATGATGCCATTATATTAGCGCGCCTATTATATAATACCTATATTAGGTTACCTCAAAAGTACAAACAGATGACACCCACGCCCTTTCTCTCCGCCTTATCACGTCCCTGACTCTATGAGGACAAAGCTGAGAAAACATCCCTAATATTTTCCCCTCTGCTCTGGTCAATTAGCGGTTCACTGATACACTTCTATTAGTTCTTAATCCCTTTCTTGTTTTGATTCTTTTTTCTAACTTTAAGAGTTTTAGCCCATTTTCTACTTTAATATACTTTAGTTTTGCTTGCTATTAATTAGTTGGTAAATGTCTGTCCCCTGGTTGGCTAACTTCAAATTGATCTACCTATACCCTAGCCACTCTTCATCTTCTAGATGTCCATGTGAATTATATTAGCCTAAGTTCAAGCATAAGCATATTTTGGGGTATTTCCTTCTAACCACATATCTAAGCTTGATTATAAGTATACCTTGATTTTTTATGTCTTGTGATTGCTTATAAAACCCTCTTCTAGGTATTAAGTTTTTATTTAAAATTAATTATCTGGTATACTCTTTTTTTCTCTCTTCCAAACTTATTATATATAAATTAGTATGCTATTTATCTACATCAGTAGCTTTTATATGTTTTTTAGAGTTCTTAAATAATATTCCTATATCAGCAATAAGTACATTCCTTTTATTTTTAGGGGGTGGATGGTGAGTTGGTAGGTCATATGACAACCATCCAGTGAGTAAAATCTTGATCACACCCTTTGAATATTAGTAAGGTGCCAGTTAAACTGTTTCTATTAGCGGATAATAGGTTAACCAGCACTAAAAACCTTACCCATGATATAACCTGAAACTTTGAGTCCAGATCTAAAGGTGGATAAATCTTTCTTTAATAGGTTATCTCTCTTTGTATCATATCAGCATCCTTTGTTTCCTTCCTAATGTCCTTCACTTGGTCATCTTGTTTTTTAAAATAATCTTAGTTTTTTATTTTCTTAACATATGATTATACCAACTTTTTGATCTATGATTTCTATAGTTAGATTGTTAAGAATTTGTTATTGACTGGACAGTAAGCTTAACAATTTGGTTTGATCCGCCTTAAACAATCCACTTAGATTTGTTTTTATCATAAAATATTATTACATGAAGCTTCAGATCTCAGATGGATTGCATATGAACAAACAGAGTAATTTAATAAGTTAAAATATGAATTGGGAGCGACATTTCAAAAGTTTCCTACCAATTTATGATAATTGATAAAAAAATTTAAGTTCTGCTAAAGGTATAAGATCCTGATAAGGTGTAAAGCAAATGACAGGCCTAAAGAACCCTATGCCAATATGGCAATTGGCCTTCCAAAGTTTGAGTTATCTGAAACGAAATTAAACCGCTAGTGTGATGGTAGTAGTCAGTATTGAACTTGTATGGGGTAATAAATAGTGTCTTATATTAAAAACAAATATTAAAGAGCTTATATGGATTCAGAAAATTAATCAGATGAATCCTCCCATAATTGATGAAATCAGGGATTTTTAAAAAAAGTATGGTATCCAATTGATTACCAAGTTTTATTATTATAATAATATCCTGATAGTGCTCCCAACTTTTTTGGGCTGAGGTATTTCAAATAAAAAACCATGTCCGGGAGTATTGGGGTCAATATCCAATAGCAATTAGTATTTCAACTACTGGTGACTGAAGATGAGGATAATTGACATAGTTTATATTAATAAATAATAGGATTCTTTGGTAACTAATGCCAAGGATAATCATTACAATTTAGAGATTGACAAGTGACTTATGCTGAGTAAACCATATTTTTGTCCAGGATGCAGAGGTTTACAATAGTTGGTCATTTGATTGCCCAGGGTTCCAAATTAACAACAATAAGGCCAAAGATACTCAACTAAATAATATTAATAAATAAATTATGCTAGGGGGTGGAAGGCGAGTTGGTAAGGGCGTATGGCTACCAACCTGAAGGTTGCAGGTTCTATTCCCACCCTTCACACATTGATTGGGGTACCAGCCAAAGAAAGCTATTGGCGGTTAGTAGGTCTAATAACATGAAATCTTATCCATGACGTAACCAGAAAAATTTGAGTCCTGATCTGGAGGTGGAAAAACTTTCTTTGATGGAGTTGACCCTGTTCAGGTTTCATGTCATTTCTTTCTTTCAGTAATGCCTGTCCCCTGGTTGGCTTGCCTTGGTTAAATAAAATAAAATAAATAAATTATGCTTAACCAGTAATTGATGCTAAGGAAAAATCAGATTAATATTTGGCCTTTGACAGTGAAGTTAAGAGGGAATGGCTGCCAGTTGAGTAGTCTGATGCTTTTCTTGGGTTGAAGGTGATGAGTGTCAATGGTTGTTGATAGGCAGGCAGCAGATTGCTAGAAAAAAACCCTTGTATAAATATGTTGAATTCCTATTTATAAAAGTCTCACTTTCGCCTACTTTTTATTGTTTTAAGATGACTTAGATCATTGGAGGTGGAGAGTAGGACTGAAGATCTCCAAGGTTAGGTGCTCTTTTAATGCACCTAGGTGTGGTCATCGCTACCACCCCATACCTGATGCTGCAAGGAAGGCTTGTGGGAATTTGCCCAGCCAGAGGACAAACTAGGGCCAGATGGGATTAGCCTCATGGGGAGGACATGGAAGAGCTAGGCTGCCTGAGATGAGTATAAAGCTTGCACACATCTCACCATAGGGTTAATTGCCCTAAGGTGATGTTGTTGGTCTGATAAAGTGGGGTACTGCACTGCGGTCTTGTAATAGAAGTTAGGCCAATGTTGGTAAAACAGCAAGGGTCAACAGTCCTTATACTGTTGGCATGGTACAACAGTGGGCCCTGATAGAATGGATGCAAAATTTGTGACAGATGGTATATCTTATTGAAGAATAGCATAAGCATTCTGCTGTGTAATAGAATATTTTTTTACTTTTGTAACTTTCTGTCTTTATGAGTTTGTTCTTAGTGAATGCATTCTTCATAAAACTTCCTCTTGTATTAATGCATGGACCCTGTGGTACTATTTGCTGGTTACCTTAGTTGGGCAAGTCTACCACGTATTTTTATAGTTACCAACTATCAGTGGCACACTAATCCAACTTAGCTTATTTCTATCATCTGGATTGATTTCAGATCCTTCCATCCTCAACATAAAATCCCTTTCACACTTTTGTCAAGACAAAAAGTTATTTGAGGAAAATTACGTTGAGGAGCCTCTGAAAACTTAAGATGAGAAACTGCTAATTCTTCAAGGGGGAAACCTATTAAACCAGGACGACAGTCAAAGTAAAGATCAGAAGGAATGTCTAGAGTTTTAATTATCATATCAGGTAAGAATGACTTTAAAGATCGTTGTTGCACAGGTTAAATTTTGTTATTAATAAATTAGGCTCTCACTTTTTAAGACGTGAGCAACAGAAAGTTCAGGTTGGGTCAGATCCTTCTACTAGTTCCTTTGTTCTAAATGAGGGTATGAATACCTATTGAACACCAGCCAATCTTCCTCAGATTATAAACTAAAGCGAAGCTCTATAATAAAATCTTAGACTAAACTAAACAACAACTTTATTAGGCTTCATTTTTTACTTATATATATGGCTTGACAAAAATTTTCATAGATTTGTCTCACTCTTCTGAATTCAAACTGAAAACCCTCAATTATAGTTAGTTTTCAGTAGGTCTTAATTTACTAATTTATATTTTAGATTGATTTTAAACTTTGTAGCTATCCTTTTTCTATTTGGGATTGATCTATTTGCTAAAATAGAGTTCATCAATAACCTAGGTAAATAATTGTATAGATCTCAGGTTTGGTCTGGGGCAGTTGTAGTTTTACCAAAAGCATTTGTTAATCACTTTAACTTAGTTATATGGCAAGAGAGAATATTGGAACTTGATTGAAATGTCTTCGAAACTTTAGAATATTAGAACAAAATTTGTATTGCAACGAGTTGTTTGGAGCTAATTTTTCACTGTTTCAACTGGGTAGTTGGTGAGAGGGTCAGATCTGTGATTTAAGCGTTTTAATGCCTTTAATGTGATATATATATAGATTTGGTCTCGATAGATTGTTGAAAATCAAATTGCTCCTTTTTGATTCAGTTAACTGATACTTTTTGGTTTTGAGGCATCATAGTGAGCTCAAATTTGGATTTCAGAAATTATAATGCTCTTAAGAGCTCAAACTATTCTTGGGAGAGCCAAATATTATGAATTGGTTGTTAGTGTAGGAATCCAGCTTTTTAGGTGCTTGCTGATGCTAACGCCGCTGAATCCCACAAAAGTCTTAATAAATTTAATAAAAATTCACTAATAAGAAAACTTGGGCTTTTATGAGTTTTTATTAGTAGAGCAGGGTAAGAAGAAACGTAATTCCCCTTGATATTTGACCATTCAGTATTTAAAGTATTTTATGAGTTGAGAGGAATTCAAGGATATGTTTGAATTAGCTTAGCCTAGTCTAAATTAGGAAATATGAGGGAATAGCATATTGGAACTTGGGACACTTGCTTCATGTTAACAGAATGATGGAAAGGAATTTATAATTGGTCAAAAAGTACCCATGAGGTAATGATTTAATGAGATTTAGCCAATCACCATTTGGGAAATTTCATTCACCTTGGGGACCCTGCCAAGCCTATAAAAGGGGGGTCCCCATATAGGTGCTTTGAAGGACTTTTTTGTGGTTGGGGGAGTGCCTTTTGATGGTCACCCCAAGGTCTGTCATGGGGTCAGAGTAATCCAACCATATGATTTTAGGTTTATTGCCCAAGCAAGATTTGAAATGGTGTTACCACAATTTGTAGGTTCCACTGTGAATCGACCAGGGGTTTTTGGTTAATTATTTTGTTAGTTGTGTTTAAAAAATATTTATATTCATCAGAAAATCACTAATGGCTGACCTTTCCCTGTTTCAGCTGAATTTGACCTAAGACATTCTTCCTCTGCAGCTGAGAGTGTAAATGTCTGACATAACCCACCTCAAGAATGTTGGGAGGAGAATAAGGTCGGAGTAAATGGCCATGTATGTGATTGATTGTAATACCTGGAGCTAAAAATTTGATATAATACTCATTTCCCCTTTTGTAAGTGATGGTGATGGGTTCCTCCCATATTGATCCAGGCTTAACGCTTTTAGGAGTGATGCGGTTATGGTAGTATAATACCATATCAGACACTTGGAATGTAGGCAGGGGGTTCAGAGCTCATTGGCAGCCTTCCCTTCTTTGATCACCATTTTGGCTAAATTAGTCATAGCTCAGATTGGAGCTAAATGATGCGCTGAGCTAATCTGCGCATGACTTTCTCAGGTTCCTCAACCCTATAGGAGAATAAATCTTCAGCTAAAAGAGCAGCTATTCCTGGTTCCCACTCATACAAGACATGAAATGGGCTCATTTTCAAGATCCGATGATAAATGATATGGTAATCCATATGGGCACTGGGTAAGAATTGATACCAGTGAAGTGGATCAGAAGATGCCATTTTTGCATAGGATGGATACCAAGGTTCTATTGGCTCTCTCCACAGTACCATTGGTAGATGGATTGTATGGAGCTGAGAAAAGTTGTTGAGCTCCCATGGAGGTGGCCAGGATTTTTACTACTCTGGAGGTGAAGTTTTTTCCATTATTGCAGAGTAGTACGTGAGGACAGCCATGTTGAGAGAAAATATTCTGATTCAAAAAGGTGACTGTGGCCTTGGGCGTTTGGGCTGGGAGCTACGGCTTTTAACTCACTTAGTGAAGTGGTCAATGGCTATGAGGAAAATTGGTTTCAACTAGTAGTCTGAGGGAGGCCTACTACATTAGACTGATGATTTGGGACCAGTTGTTGAGGGGTATTTGGTTGATACTGATATCTAGTCTTTAAACCAGACTGCTTCTTGAAAGTAAGGCAGGCTTCCAAGACATCAACAATAAATTCCATCATTCCATCCCAATAAAACAGATCCTTAAATCAAACATAAGTTTTCTTGGCCCCTCCATGACTAGAGTGGAGTGAGCTTCTAAGTAAAGCAGGTACACGTTCTGAGGGCCAAAGTTAAGGTAGCCATTTTGTCCCCACCTGCTTATAAAACTTCCCATTTTCCACTTTGGTGTTACAAGAATGTTAGTCTAACATTTTCTGTACAGGCTCATCCTCATCTTCCCAGTCATTGGGGGTCTTTAAGAGATCATAAAGCCTCTCCGCCTCACTGTCATCCAAGTGAAGGACTGGTAACTGAGTCAACCCATCAACATTCATGTGACGGGTTCCAGCATAGTGTTCAATCTTCATGTCATAATGCTGGAGCTTTAGAGCCCAGCAAGCTAACCGGCCAGTAGGGTCTTTCATGTTCTGTAATCATTTGAGGGATGCGTGGTCAGTAACCACAGTGAAGTCAGTTCATATAGGAAAGGGCGGTAGTGCTTTATAGCTAACAAAGCGGCAAAAACTCCTTCTCCGGTACACTGTAGCTACGTTCAGCCTTTGACAGTATCTTATTAAAATAATATACAGGATGTTCTACACCTTTTTCATCCAGTTGGTCTAAGAAGCCCTAACGGTATAGTTTGAAGTGTCAGTGAATAATGAAAAGGGTTTATTATAATCTGGGTGTCTGTAAGATAGGACGTTGTTGTAGCAGTTGTTTCAGCGTCTCAAAGGCGGCTTTTGTTAAGCACCCCAATGAAAAGGGGTGTGCATGGTCAATAGGCGGACAAGAGGCTCTCTGAGTAGGCAAACTTAGGGATGAACTGATGGTAATACCCTAATTCCTAGAAATACCTGAATATCCCTTAAAATTTAGGGGGAGGCATTTTTTGATCGCTTCAATCTTATCTTGGATTGGTTGAATTCCTTTTTTGGGAAATGAAATGCCCTAGCAAATCTTTTCCTTTTAAAAGAAAGCACACTTTGAGTGCTTTAAATTAACAGTTGACTTATATAGCCGTTTAAACACCTCCTTCAGGTGATCAAGATGTTTGTTAAACGTTTAAAAATTACTTTGATGTCATTGAGGTAGACAATGATGAAACTTAACTGCAAGTCCTGCATAATATGGTCCATTGCGCGCTGGAAAGTTAAAGGTGCGTTGCACAACACTTAAGGTAATTGGTTGGTTGGAAGAGACCCTCGCTACAAATGATAGCCCATTTCTCCTAGTCTTCAGGGGAGAGGTACATTTGCCAATAGCTGATAGCTAAGTCCATGGCGGAAAAGAAGTTAGAGCCAAAGAGTTGAGCTAGGGCGTCATCAATTCAAGGGAGAGGGTAGCTATCCTTTTTCGTGAGGTTATATAACTTGCAGTAGTCCATGACTATCCAATGACCTCCATTTTTATTTTTTATTAGCAAGAGAGGGGAAGACCAAGGACTTTAAGAAGGTACTAGCAACCCCGCATCTAGAAACTGTTGAAGCTCCGTCTTCATTTGCTGTTCTTCTATCTTTGATTTTCAGTAAGGTTTTGATCAAATGTGATGGGCATCACCCAAATTGATGTGGCACCAGCCCTTCATGTGGCCATAATCAATATCGGATTTAGAGAATATATCGCTATAGTCATCAAGGAGAGTGTGAACTTTTTCCAGCTCATCTGGGGTCAGGTCGTCTGAGATATGGACGTTGGGGAAAGTATATACCCGGTTATCCGTTGGCAGAACCATATCCATCGTAGAGCTAATAAAGTGAATTTGTCAATGTCCTCCACATGGACTAACATACCTCTGCCAATCTCCTGGTGCTTTTTGCAACTATGTCTTTTGAGGTGAGGTTCCCCAATAGCAAAGTAATGGGCCTCTGGCAAGCTGTTTCAAGAATACCAAGTAATACCCAACTTTCCAAGGAACTAACGCCCTCAGTACTTATAAGGTGCAAAAAACAGTGGTGTGTAATTTGAAGCGTGATTTTTGTGTCAACCACTAGTTGCTCACCAGGCTTAATCAAGACCTCATCTGTTGCATAGAAAGAGGATTCCATCCCTAAAATCCACTGAATAGGGCAATTTCTTTGTGTTGCGCCATAAGTGAAATAGGGCAAAGTTATAGCTGCGAAATGATATTCAACCAGGAAAGAGTATTCATATTTCTGGGTTCTTTATTTGATAAGACTGTGGGACTTCATAGTTGAGTAACGAGAGAAACTTTCCCTCATGTTGATTACTCCCTCATACTCAATCATATTTTTGGGTGCCAATGAACATATCATATGCATTGTTATCCAAGGCCACAGCAGGGGCTGATAAGATAAACTTCCTAATGCGAAAGGGAAAGGAAGAGTATGCCCTAATTGCGTGGGTATTATTGTGGCCTGCAGTTCAAAATTATTGCGTGTACTCTAAGTCAGGCGCTAGCTTTATATTTTTTGATAAGCTTAGTTGAGATCATGTTAACGTGGGAGCCAGTGTCCAGGCTAGCCAGTATTCGGAATTTTTGAATGACCACTTCAACCTTAGTAAGTGCTCCTCCAAATTTAGGTGATAAAGCCAAGACTTCCTTGGGCCAGAAGGTGGATATTAAATCTTTAGCAGTTCCAGGATACTTATCCATGATTGATTTTAAGGGATGAACCCGCTGAAAAGGGCGTATCAAGCCAACTAAGAATTGGTCACCATCGCTGTCAGTGTCAATAATCTTTGGATACCCTAGAATTTGGCTGAGGTACATTTCCTCAGGTATGGTGGTCTCATCTACTCCTCCAGCGTTCAAATAATCAGGCAATTCTACTTCCATGGGGGCTCCCAATATGTAGTAACTAACATCATCGTAACCCCCCTCAGATTCCTCCCCAAGGGTATTCTCAACAACAGGCAAGGCTGCGATGGAGGTAGGGGAGATGGCCACAGAAGATTGGGTAGCCTTAGGGACCGCATTATCCAGCTTGTCTGGAAGGGAAGGCACAGAGGCTTTGTTACACTTGTGCGAGAGTATGGTATTTGCTACCTTACAGGTCTCTGATTCATAAAGAAGAAGTGATAAATTTTGTAGGTTTTACTAAGGAAGCAGGTTTCGCAGGGAGAATTGGCTCAGATGAACTCACTACCAACTGCTCAACAGGCAGTAGCTCCTTAATGGTGAGAGCTGAAGATTCTACCTCAACTTCTTTGGGGGTTGCACATTAATAGAAATCGGCAACATCTACTAATGCCTCCTTTATAATTCACATACTTTTGAAATGGTGTTTCACTGAGGTGATGTGCCTGGCTAGAGAGGGCTGATAAGATAACCCAATTAACATGGCGGCGATAGCATCATCAAGGGTGAGCATGTTAGAGGATGATAACCTTTGCGCAGCAAGGTAAAATTGTTCAGAAAAGGCAATTAGTAGATCACCCTCATACATGCTAAGGCGCATAAAGGCCTGTTTTTCCCTATGTAGACTCTGCTTTAATCCAAATCCAGCCAAAAGAGCCTCCTTTACCTCTGCATAAGTGAGCAAAGGATTAAGGTTAGAACCTATCATCTTTTGCGCTAGGCGGCTTAAACAGTAAAGGATGTATTTTACTTTTTGTGAATCAGTTGTGCCATGCATGGCAGCTTAATAAACATACAGAAACGTATTTATGGCACCTTTGTCATGGGTGAACTTTTCCTTAAGGGGAGTTTGTAAGGGAGCTGCTCAAGCTCCTTAAGGCCGGATGAAACGCTTGCTAGTTGCTTTTCAAGAGCAACTATTTTTTGAGTACAGGTGTCCCCTGTATTAAGCATCATTTTGTAGGAATCCAGATTTTTAGGTGCTCACTGGTGCTAACGCTGCTGGATCCCACAAAATTCTTAATAATTTATTAAAAATTTACTAATAAAAACTTGTGTTTTTATGAGTCTTTATTAGTAAATTGGGGTAAGAAGGAAAGCTATCCCCTTTATTATTTGACCATTCAGTGTTTAAAGTCTTTTGCGGATCAAGGGGAATTCAAGGATATGTTTGGAATAACTTAGCCTAGTCCAAATTAAGAAATATGAGGGAATAGAATAAGAGACTCTGGATACTTGCTTCATGTTAGTGGAATGATGGAAGGGAAATTATAATTGGTCAAAAAGTACCCATGAGGTAATGATTTAATGAACTTCAGCCAATCCCCATATAAGAAATTTTTTTCACCTTGTGGGACTCTGTCAAGCCTTTAAAAGAGAAGTTCCCTCGTAAGAGCTTTGAAGGACTTTGTTGTGGTTGGGGGAGTGCCTTCCAATGGTCACTCCAAGGTCCATCATGGGTTGGAGTAATATGACTTTTTAGTATAGGTTTATTGCCCATGCAGTATTTGAAATGGTGTTACCCTAATTTGCAGAGTTCCATAAAGAATTGACCAGGGTCTTTTGGTCGATTATTTCATTAGTTGTATTTAAATTACATTTAAATTTATCAGAAACTCCTAAAATGGCTGATATTTCCCCATTTTGTCTGAATTCAACCTAAGGCATTCTTCCTCTGCAGCTGAGAGGGCAAATGTCTGAAAGTTTTTCCTAATTTTAGGTGTGAGAAAGTGTGGCAAGTTTTGATTCAGCTCCTGAGAATTATGCTACTGTTAAAAGCTGAATTTTAATTATTGAGAGTGTTAAATTATTAAAATTAGTTTCTTTTTTGATCAAATATAATAATTTGCGCTAGATAAATAAAATAAGTGGTTTTGGAATCTAATTCCAAATCTAGTCAATATTTACAACAATGACCATTGTTACTCTCCAGCAGCTTAGACATATATTGAAATACCCTCATAAAGAAAAACACTAGTATCAATTGAACCAAGAGAAAAGCTTGAATGTCACGTTTCTTTGTTAAAGTAGTCAATATCAAAACTATAATCCATATATGCCTTACCTTTAATAAACCACAAGTTGCCTCATTTAAAGGATCAACTTGCAGAAATATATGTAGAGTACCTTGTCGCTTACTTAAAGCCATTTATCCGCCAGCACCATGAGTGTTTTCCGCCACAATATTAATAACAGCTACATAGTGATTTTCACCCAAGCCTAACAGAATAAAAATCGCCTTCACTTAAAATTCCTCAGCTGCTGTTTCTTTAGAAAGTATTTGTGTTACTTCAAAATCAAGGGCCCATAAGAAGCACATGGGTGTATGAATCAACTTGTCTCAGAAATTTATATTCTTAAGCTTTTATGAGTCATTTGTGATCTCATAACTCATAGAGTGTAGAACATCAAATGTTTCCGTAGCATCAACATGTTTGGTGCTATAACGGAAAGTTTATGCAGAAAAAAATGTTTTGGTATCTTAAATTGATAATGTTTTATCCCATCTAAATGATCTCTTACTGTCATTGACCAACAACTTTCCAAATTAAAAGAAAGAGCATCAGCCGAACTTGATAAATTCCGCTAAGATATGCTTAATATAAGACAGACACTGACAAAAAGCCCTATATTCAATAAAACTCACGAATATAGTCAAAATATGGACAGCTTGGCTTAATCAGAGTCTACATGGATCTCAAATCGAGCTTGACGCTTGACTCTCCCTTTTTCTGCAATTTTATATTATGCTAAATCAGAAACATTTACAATGCCTTTTGTTAATATTGAAATGAACAAAGATTCAAATTTAATTGCTCCTCAATAAGTTTGAAGAAGCATTATGTAACTTTTGCAATAGTGGTTTTCAAAACTAAATGAAAGGGCTCTTAAATGATTAGTATAACGTCTTCACAGCGTGGATAAAAATTATGTATAAGTAAAAGGTATTATCAAGAATTTCTTAAATTGGATAAAACTAAAAGAGAGTCAATGATGCAAAATGTAATCGTAGTAAAAGAAATGAGATTTTCTGCGAGCTCTAATCATTGTACTAAGGTGACAAATTTTGATATGCTGGAAGATTTTGTTTATTATATGAAGATATGTCTGTTGAAATCAGCTCTTAGGCGTCATATTTCGAAGGCACAGATATTAACTCAAATAGATAAGTTTCAGTATGAAGCCAGAAGGCTTAATAAAGTTGTAACAAAAGGCAAGTTTGGAAAGAGGGTTTTATTATAAAACAGAATAAAAGCTCAATGCAGTATTAAGTACTTAAAAAAGCTCAGCACCTTCTTCTCAAATAGCTCTTAAGCTAGGCTATATTTTATCTGTGTTGAAAAAAGATCCTCTTTCTTAGAATTCAGTTTATATATTCTCTCCTGCTAGCGTTCCTACTGATGCTTCTCATGTTTATCAAGCAGCAATTTGAAATAGTAGACTAATGGGCTGATGAACCAGATTAGATTCACTGAACAAGTTCCCTAGGACTGACAGATTTCTATTGTAGTAGCAACTAACCAATTGCAATAGAGGATCCAGAAGAATGCTATAATAAAATAAAATTCCTCCTATTGAATTTTTCGCGCCAGAGAGGGGGACAAGAAAATGGATGAGGGTATAGGTAGTGGAAGCAGACCTAAATTCGCTGAGGTCAAAGGCCTAAGCCATTACTAGATTAAGGGGCTAAAAGTTACACCGGGGGGATTATATGTTTTACTTCACTGAGCTATACAATAACCTTCCGTACAGCCAAAAGCACCAATAGTAAGCTCTTACACCTTTGGAACTCCTTAAGAAATCAAGGCACATGCGCTCAAAACTCTATATACTGTCAAAGCCCGTTTCTATGTATTAGTGAACTATAGATATTAACCACTTATTGCTTGAACAGTTGGTTAGTCAAACCAATTGCAACAGTCAGTCTAATGAACGACTCTCTGATATATTCATCAATAACCAGGTAACTACCATCTAGTACTAAAAAAAGTAAACCAGGTAACCCTTTCAACATGCCTGATATGGATTTCAATGAGAAACTGTTATGCACAACTTAACCATGATCTTACATCAATTTCTACCATTGAGTGTAAGTCTGGGGGAGCAACCCATGCGGCTGAATAGGGAGGTATCCCTGTTTCAGACCAAGGAGGGGAAAAAGCTGGAAGCTGTCCCCCTCGTCACTCTGGGAGATAAATTCAATGTGGTAAAATAAAAGTTTGTTATTGCATGTTCCTTGAAGGTCACATCATTTTCCCCAATACCAACCACTCAAGAGCTGGTGCAGAAAATCCATGTTGATTGTGGGGGAGTGCCATCGGCCAGGGGCCTCCTCCAGCAGGGGGCTGGCAGCAATTTTACCCTTAAAAGGTTTTCTCCAGCGGTTCAAGTTCTGCTGATGTAGTTAAATTGATATCCAATGAGATTAAATCAAGTAAATTGGTTTTGGGAGTGGGAATTCCCATCCAACATGGCCCTTTGTTTCTGGTAATCATGAGCCTGTCAATGTTAAGTATGGGCACAGCAAACCCCTTCCCAACAGTTAAATAGTTGACAAGAGCTGAATCGTTAGGTAGTTTGATAGGGGAAAAATAATATTAGCTTAAACTTAATTTATCATATCACATATCGAACATATCAGCAATTAAGGACTTAAAATATCCTAAGCACATTCAAAACTTGAGATTTATAACCTAGCAATTCCACTTACTATATACAGTCTGAATTCCTGGTATAGGGGCTTTGAGGTTAAGAAGAACTTAAAAGTCAATTTAATGACCTGGGATTTGAGTATTGTTGGTGTATATAAAATTAGTTTTAATGGCAATTTGTTTACAATCAAAATCAATTACTACTTAGTGATATTAACTGCCTTGGTATGTGTTGCCATTGCTTGAGAGGAGCAATGGTCTAGATAAGGTTGGACGCGTTTAGATAAGCGCTGTCCTAATTTTTTGTGTCATTGGGACACTGCGCATGGGGCCAAGCTGGGTTACAGCAGGACGCCAAACGTATTTTAGGCCTCTGGACACTTGCACAGCGAAATGCTGGTTAAGTGGGGGTGCAGTTGGGGTGCCATGGGCGTAGATGTGAGTAACAATGAACCCTATAATCTTTGTTAATACTTGATAAGTAGGTATCACTTTTTAGTCCTATAATCATTTTTTAGCTTATATACAACCTTGTTATATCTAATACTTTTCAGCTGTATCAAGTCAAGAATTACCTGTGATAATGAAGGTCAGGGAAGAGAGCCATTGTATAAGTAAACGACAGAGGATACAGCCTTGAAGTGCTGTTAATAAGAAGTTTATGTCTTTATCACTAACACCATCTGGTCTATTATCTCCATACAATAGGGGTTTGTAACTCAGACTTTATCCCAGAAGAAGAACCAGACATCTGAAGTAGGTCAAAT
The DNA here is from genome assembly GCA_022478985.1 of Massospora cicadina. NCBI lineage: Eukaryota > Fungi > Entomophthoromycota > Entomophthoromycetes > Entomophthorales > Entomophthoraceae > Massospora > Massospora cicadina. Next base: position 27,319 of record JAKSZP010014770.1, read on the forward strand.
CTTCAACAAGTGGCGCTCATGGCAGGGAACTCAAATGTTGAACATGCCAAACAGGGGAGCAGCTCCAACCAAATTATTTAGAATCCCTATGGGGCCACTTAATAATGAGTTAATCATTTTCCTAATCACCTGGTATGATGTACCATTCATTTCTTACCCCAACAAACTCATTTTACACAAAGAGCTTGAAAATCTAGATCATCAGCTGTTGAGAGAGTATCAAAAGGGACAAGGGCCTGTAAACAGAAGCAATACCTTATATCAACAATGACAGTAAGATGTGCTGTGGACGAGATATCTAGCTCACCACTAATTAAGTTCAGCTAAAATCTGAAACAAATTAATTGGGATAGAGAACATCGCCCAATACTTAATTTAATTTGTACACTATACTTCCAGAAATTCTCAAATGACCTTCTCCTGCCATCACATGGCCATCAAAGTTGGTAAACTTTTCGCTCAACTCCAGACAGTAGCCCAATTACTGAACAAGCAATTAGAAGCTAACTTCGCTGAGTTCTTTTTATCCTGGATGCGAATTATACCCTAGCCAATTGGGCTAATGATCAGGTAGTGATATTAGCACAAGAGCTAAGTGACAGATTGCATCTTATCTTTGAAAACTTCTTGGAGGAAAGAGAGTCTCTGAAGCTAGGGTTAACTTTATAACTCAGACTTTTGTTAATGCTTTGGATTTCATGAGACTCAGCCACAAAGTACAAGAGGTGCAACTAAACCAGAATAATGTATTTTGCATTCAGTATTGATGACTGAGCACCCAAATTTGCAGATAAAAGATGATTACATAGAGAAAATCAGCTACTGGTGCACATTATAGAGGGCCAATGGGCAGAGAATAACTATATTAAAAGACTCTGTCTATCAGTTAAATTGAAAGAGCAATTTCTCAGTGAGGTTGTTATCTTTAAATGATTCAATTAACATTACCCATGTGGAAGTGAAGAATTGCAAGAAATAAGTTAAGAAAAAATATAAAGTGATTTCTGTCCTGCAATTACAAACTACTAGCCTAAATGATTTAACTTTAAATGAAGTTGAAATTGAAACTGTATTGATTGGGAAAATGAAATTGATCATTAACTCAGAGCATTGGATAATGGGGGTTGCAATGTGCCATGAACAATTTGACTGGACATGCTTCTAAATGCTTTGAGGATAAAGCTTTAGAAGTAACTACTAAAACTGATGCTTGGCCACGTCAACAAATGCCTAGCAATATTGTTGTTTTGGCCAACCTGCGTTCCTCCAACCATGGTGCAGAGCCTAAGCGCCCTGAGACACCTGTTTTAAGCCAGCAAAGAAGTGATTGTGATCACCGTGAGTTGGAGAATAATAATAACAAATCCGTTAATTATGCCTACTTTTGATAAGAATGAATTTGTAATAACTTTTGTCAAACAACTCAAACTTGCCATGTATGGGGCCAATGACCATAACAAAGTGGCCACTAATATCAACTGCTTAGACGAGGGGAGCATCAGGCTAATTATGCATCACTTGAATGAAAACTCAATTTATGATGAAGTCAAAGAGGCCGCACTTTGCAAATTTAGAGGTTCTGAACGAATGTCAACTAGAAAGCCCAAACTCATTAACATTGGCTTTGAGAAAGACAAAATGATTGGCAAATTCACAGATTTATCTTATTGTGAAGCCCAAGTTCTCTTAACCTTGAAGGCCATGATCAATTTCAATACCAAGTTTCCTTACAACATGCAGTACAACCTTACCTAAACTTAATGAACACCCTATTTCCTTCTTTTATGAATAACCTTGCGATGGCAAAATTGGTTGATTATCTGCGCAGATGATCACAAAGCTATGGACCTCCCAACATTGGATACTGTTCAGACCTGCAGCACCTGCAGGAACTCCATTCAAAAAAAGAAGATCAGTTTTGATCCATCTGTTAAAACTGATCCTGCCAAAACACAAAAGCACTATGCATTTGATGAAATCAATTTCTACAACTGCAATTATAAAGGGCACTATGCCTCCTGATGCCATCAACGCAGGCTCAATGTAGTACAAACAGATAGTGCTCAGAAGGAGGGAAAAGGACAAACACAATAGAGGCGGGATGCTCTATTGTTCCAGAGGTGCCAATCCCACCTGATTGACAAGAGTATGCTAGCCATGGGGCCTTGATTACCAATGTGACAAATCCTATTATAGTACCCAATGAAGGCTCTACAAATGTACATGCACTGACCCGCTATCAAAGGAAGGTTGTCATACCTGAAGACTCTAAAGTAGTCACTAAACCGTATGTGCAAAAATTAATAAGAATATCCTGGCTGGAGGGCCAAGTAGTACGGCAGATATCCCAAGCTTGAAGGGTGATTATAGCTATGCCATTTGACACATTCATCACTAATGTCCTAGCATCAAAAAACTCTGAAGCACACTCTTAGATCTTTATATTCTTCCCATATACGCTTAGTAAACTCTATTAATTCTTCTTACTCTGAATGTACTTACATTGATATTCTGGTCAACAAAGTCAAGGTCGTAGCTATTATTGATAGCGGAGCACCCATAAACATTGTCTCATTAAGCTGGTCAAGAAAGTAAAAATTTCTCCTGACAATTACCATCTTTAATAATATGGGAAAGCAGGCCCTATTATCACTAAGAGTGAAGGGGCTTACAGTACCCTGCCGCTATGATTTATGCTCTGGTAGTAGCTGCACCTGCAATAGTGCTCCTAACGCCAATTACAACATTCTAATTGGAACTAGTTTTCTATGGTCCTATGAGATCTCCTACAGCTTTAAAAAACACCTTGACGCTATTGGTACTATAGCTCCCAATTTACTTCTGTCATGCTAATATGAAGCCACTAGCTGTCACCAAAACTTTATTGATAATATCTTATATATTGGGGTAATTTAAGTGAGATACACTCTGTGGGAAACTGAAGCTCTAAATTCTGACTGCCATAATTGAAGATTGAGGATTACCGCTAAAAGTAAATAAGGATGCAATAACAGCTATAAACCATCAACTGGTTATGAGATACTAGGACTACAGTGGACTTTCCAGAAGGACTATATTTGAAGGTTATACTGCCTTAGGATTGTTCCTGGGTGGGACCTAGTCTAGCACCTGGAGTAATTATATCAGGAAACGGGGAAATAACTGCACATTTAGTGAATTTGATCAGTTGTTACATCAAAGTAAAAAATATCAAGCAGTCGCATTTATACATTAAGTTTGTAAAGGATATATTTAAAATTTGCTGCTGAATTTTGTGATTTATTTGAGTTTTGGTTACCAACCAAAAGCCTTGTGGCTCATGCTGTAATTCCCTGAGAGTCATTTACTGGATTATTATAACAATAGAAAGATAAAACTCTGAAGTTATTTGAATAATACTCCAAAACTTTTGCCAAAGAAGACCAGGATTTAGATTGTGAAAAAAGATTAAAGCTCTTCGTTAACATTAAAGACCATACTCCTATTAGAATGAGGCCAATTAGGTGTCTCTGGGTTAGCGACAAAGTAGTCAGGAAGAATAAACAAAATACTGAAAAGAAAAATGATAATGTTCCCAAAAAGCCCATGGGCCAGCCTGTTTTAATCATGAGAAAAATGAGGCAACAATCAAATTGTAATTGATTATAATCGTCTCAATATCATTAGAAAAGGATTTGTACCCATTGCCCAGAATTTATGACGCCTTGGACCATCTGGGTGGGGCGAACTAATTTACCATGATAGACCTTATCTCTGATGCTGGCAAATTGAATTACCTGAAGATGAACAGGATTAGTGCGTGATTATATCTATGTGTAATGACTATTCCAACTGATGCGCAAGCCACAGGGGCTGTGCAATGCGCTGACGACCTTTCAGCGTGCAATGGACACCATTTTTGGGGATTTTAAATTATCCTATGTACTGGTGTACCTGGATGATATCTTTGTCTTTTTAAAAATATTCTCCAAACACCTGGAGAACCTTGAACAAGTTTTTAAACGGCTGTTGAGAGCCAATCTGAAGATAAACCCTAGAAAATGACAATTCTTTAAAGGATAATTGGAATATATCAGATATGTCATTGATTTCAATGGCTTGTGGCCCCAACCTCAAAAGGTGGAGGCAATAAAAAACATGAAAGCACTGATAATATGAGGGATGTTCAAGTATCCTTAGGCATGGTAGGATACTATCAAAAAATCATTGAAGGAATTTTTGAAAATTGCTGAGCCCCTATTCCATTTGGTATGGGAGATGTTCGTTTTTACTGGGCAGCCAAATCTCTGCAATCCTTTGAGGCATTGAAGACCATTATGAGCATGGCACCTATCCTCTGATATCCTTATTTCAGAAAACCATTCATTGTACAAACTGACTCCTCATTTACTGTTATTAGGTCATGTTATCCCATGTCAGGGATGATGGGGAGGAGTATCTGGTCACTTAGTGCAGCAGGATTCTGAATATACATGGGCTTAATTATATGGAGACCAAATGAGAGTGTTGGGCTGTGATCTAAGATTGTAAATAAATTTAAGTGTACATCCATGGCACTTAGTTTCAAGTTGCGACGGATCACAGCTCATTACGCTGGCTCCACAACCTCAAGAAGCCTGAGTGACGTTTACCCTACTAGGCTCTGAAACTACAGGCGTACAACTATAAAATTATTCATAGATCCAGAGCAGCCCACCAAAAACCAGATGGCTTTGCGACTTCCTATTGTGGCCAATCTGAGCAGCTTGACTGATGAGCTCCATGAAAAAATGAATAATTGGAAGTATAAGGATGTGCCGCCTAAAGTAAAGAAGGCAATTAAGAAAGCATTAACTGACATTGAATACCGGAATGGAATATTGTACAAACTCAAGCCCAATGGGCAACAAAGAATTTTCTTAAAACCTTTGAAATGAAAGGATATCATACTCAGACCCATAAGGCCGTTGGGCATGGAGGATTGATTAAAACACTAGAATCTTTAATCATATTATTATTGGGATTTCATGCAATTTGGAATTTGATATGTTTTTGAAAAATGCCGTAAATGCTAAATCACAAAGCCCGTGAAGTTTGATGTAAAATGTTTATTAATCAAACCTGACTGGGCCTGGAATACCATGTCAATTGATGTTGTTAACCCCTTGCCTGTGAGTATCCTAGACAACAAAAACATATTTGTTGCTATCAGCCATCTGATGGAATGGGTGGAAGTGAAAGCAATTTGAGACATTGGGGCTTGACTACTTCCAAGCTTACTATGAATTATATTATCTATAAGCACGGATGTCTAAAAAAGATCCTTACAAAAAATGGCACAAAATTTACTGCACAAATTGTACAACGCTTGAATGAGTTGATATCCTTCAAAGAGTGTTGTCAGCACCATACCATCCTGAGAATAATGTAGAGTATAACGAGTTAATGGCACTCTAGTTGGCATATTATACAAAAATGTGGCTGCGGTGCCTTCACAATGGGTACCTTCATTAGTGCTACAGTGTTTGCTACAACATCAGAAATCATAGCAGCACAGGACACTTTATTTTTGGTTTTTTTATGGTAGACAGCCATCTTTACCTCTGTTATTATACTCTGCACTTAATCCAACTGAGGCAATTAGTCATACAAGCTATGTTAAGTACCCGGCAAAGACTTTAATCAAGTTACAATATGAGGCTTATCAGAACATTATTAGCCAAAAAACAAGCCAGATGAGCTATGATGACTACAAACAGCTACTGTGTCTAAGTTTTAGTTATGAGACTTAGTATATTGTGACATTCATACCATAGGCCATGTGCACAAGCGCCTCGTTTTGGAAAGGTCTATATATTGTCTTGAAGAAATCTTCCAAAAACATATATACAATCAAGGATCAAAGCGGTTGAATTGTAAATTGCATCCACGCTAAGTTCCTTCATTCATATCATAAAGAATAAAAAAGAAAAATTTGATGAATTTAAATAATAATAGTGATAATAAAATGAAATAAAATATTTACAGAAAGAATCAAGAAAAAACAGCTGATTAAAGATAATGAAAATGATAAGAATTGTAAACATAGAAAAACTATAGCAATTGGTAAGAATCATTTAATACATGAATTCTGAAGCCTCATCGCCACTAAAATTGGATGACCCTTCTTCAGGAGGGTGAGGAAATGAAATCAAATGGGTGTACCCTGAAGAAGAGTGCCTGGAAGAAAAAGTCAACCTCAAATAAGTCTTGACTGTCAAGACCCTGTTAGAGAAGATCCAACCTAAAAAGACTCAAAACCAGGCACACTGGCCTGGTTGACTAAGGAAGGCCATAAAACCCAAGGAAGTAACCATCAAATGGGTTTTTGGAACAGGCTCAAGATGTTAGACTTTGGAGAGAAAGCTTCATAAAGAAAGATGTAATCATTAATAAGGCTTTCAAGACAAGTATACACTGGTGGAAGGAAAACTTCTTTACAAACATTTGTGAATGTGCTTCATCTAAGACTAAGCGCATGGTAAGAATAGTCTTGGTGGAAAGGTTGCTGGCAAGAAGCAAACGCATGTAACCAGTAAAGCCATCAGAGGAATATACCTTTCAGGAAGCTCTTTTAACAGGCTTTTGCAAAGAGTGAAGTATATTAGAAGGATATAGAGTATTTGACGCATGATTTTTAGGTCACTTGGGATGTGCATATTGGTGTAACTGTCATTGGAGTGCACAGAGCCAAGTGGCAGAGTTAGCAAAGAGAAGAGCCTGATTAGCTTCAACAATCTTGAATGGAGCAACACCAGACTTAAAGGCAAATGCATAGGACAAGTAGGCTTCCACAAGTTAGAACATCAGATCAATAGAAAATCTTGAAGAAGCCACACTGCCCGAACAAAGGGAAGAAATAAGGCTAGTGGAAGGGTAGATTTGAGATATCAATAAGAGGAAGTCAGGAAGGAAATCACTGTTTGATGAGAATTGGTGTCAAATAAAAATTTCTTTATATTGGCTGTCCTCAGGAGCATGAAGAGATAATGAGGCGGTTGAAGGAGGATCGTGTTTGACCCATTGGGATGTTCGTTGTAGAGAACTCAGAACTAAGGGGGCTGATTCAGGTTCACTGAGGACTTTTTGGAGTCATGATGGGATTGGAAGTTGAACTTTTAAAATAGCCATTGAAGCGTATCTGGTTAGACCAGACTAAGAAAACGAAGGCATAACGCCTGAATTAACCATAGCATGCTGAATGGAAGAGCTGAGTCTTAAAAAGGCATGCTTATCCTGGCCGAAAGGATATTGATGTAGCAATCATACTTTGATATTGTTAAAAATTTGACATTGTGATCATGAAGGAAAGATACCCTCCGCTTTTATCCAGTCTAGGCGTTAGAAGTGTTGAATGGTTGACTAGAGCTGAATTGTTAGGTAATTTGATAGGGGACAAGGTAATGTTAGCTTATACTTTATTTATCATATCTCATATTGAACATATCAGCAATTAAGGACTTAAAGTATCTTAAGCATATTCAAAATTTGGGAATTGTGGACTAGCAATCCAATTAACTATATCCAACTTAATAACCTGGGATAGGGGCTTTGTGGTTAATAAGAACTTAAAAGTCATATCAATAACCTGGGATTCAGGTTTTGTTAGTCTATGTAAAATTAGTTTTAATGGCAATTTGTTTACAATCAAAATCAATTAATACTTAGTGATATTAACTGCCTTGGTATGTGCTACCATTGCTTGTGAGAAGCAATGGTCTAGATAAGGTTGGACGCGTTTATATAAGCGCTGTCCTAATTTATTATGTCGTTGGGACACTGACCATGGGGCCAAGCTGGGTTACAGAAGGACGCCAAATGTATTTTAGGCCTCTGGACACTTGCACAGCGAAATGCTGGTTAAGTGGAGGTGCAGTTGGGGTGCCATGGGCGTAGATGTGAGTATCAATGAACCTTATAATCTTTGTTGATACTTGATAAGTAAATATAATCTTATAGTCCTATAATCCTCTAATAATCTATATACAACCTTGTTATATCCAACACTTTTCATCTGTATTAAGTCAAGAAACTTTTTGTGATCAAAAAGTTCTAGGCAGAGAGCCTTTTTACAAAGTAAACGACAGGGGATACAACCTTGATTTGTTATCAGTAAGTAGTTTATATATTAATTACTATCACCGTCTAGTCTAGTGTCTCCATACAATAGCGTTTGTAACTCCGTAATATCCCAGAAGAAGAAACAGACCATCTGAAGTAGTCCAAAAGTTCAACATTAACTCAGTGTGACCAGCCATATGTGGCCTGCTCATGGGCGCACTCAGTTGACTACTAGACGAAGTGATGTCAATCTGCCAAATGAAATCATGTTGGGTGGGAAAGTTGGTGGCAAAATTTGAGCATGAGTTGGATGTCTAGGCTTGTATTGATCTAAAGTCCTAATAATTCCTATATGCTGATCAATGTAATCAATTTGCAAAATTATTACCAATAATGAATGCAATTGTTCAGTTCCCTAATTTGTTTTAAAGCTTGTTGTCATGGAGTGTGCTAATAACTATATGTAGACCAACCTGAAACTCTGGGTGAGTTACCACCCAAAACCCAAGCAAGAATGCCGCAGGCACAGTTGTTCAAAATGATGTGTTAAAATCAAAATACCGGCCTTGAAGGCCAGCCAGGGGGCGCCTAAAAGCGGGAACATCCCTTCTTATTAAAATAAATTTTGGAGTCCAAATTCAGAGTTTGTTTGTTTGTTTTTGAAGAATTTATTTTTTTTAAATAAAGTGGATAAACTAAAAAATGGAGTAACAGTGGTACCTGTTAGGGGATCACTACTTATAATCTCTTTGGGGAAGATTGAGATGCGATCACAACTACAGATGGAAATAAATTCAATCCAAGCTGTCAGATTAGGTTCCCTGACCTAATTTGTGACTGACTGGGGTCCAGAACATTCGATCAAATTCGTTCTGTGCCCATTACTAAAATGTATATTTCCATCATGTGCATTCATTTGCTATGGTAGTGACGCTTTTGGCAGTCAGCAGGTTGCACCTAAGGCCAAGCCACATAAGGCTGGATTAAGTTGGTGAGGAAGGGGTTGATTGCCTCTATAACCTGTTGGGGCAGGTGTTATATTGACACAAAGGTGGGACCTTGGCAGGTTTGAGGTGTTTTTTGCAATTTTACCACCTCCCGGCAAAACCTACAAATGTTTTCCACCAGCTCGGCTGAGGATAACGCTGGGAGAGGCACTGCAACCTTCAGGGGGTACGCCGCGACCCACCTCTCATCCATCACATGGGCCATGTTACCCTGGGTGGTGAGAGTAACAGGTGCCAAGCTCCTCCCCTTTTTGAGTGGAATGGCAAATTGCTCCCAATCCAAATGGAGTGATTCATGTTTGATACTTAAATACCCTTCTCTTTAGGAAAGGTTAAGCACTGCCGCCGGGAACTGAGCCAATACAATATTCTTGTAGGCCTTGGGAAGTTTAAAAGCGATAATATCAGCGATTTTAGGAGGAGGGCGTGGGGCTTTGGGGTGTTCATATGGAATGCTTCAACCATCTTGTGACAGGGGGCTAATCATGAGCACTGACCCAGCTGTTTTGTATGAAGGGAAACACTCCCAAGTCGCCAGGTACTGAACCAAGCAGCGGGATTGGCGCGACGCCAAAATTGCGTCCACCTCAGATTTTACTGACTCCTTCAAAACGACAGTTTCAGGATCATTGTGTGGAGTACTGGTAAGTGGAGAAATCTGGGAGGTGTGGAAAACTGATGCTGTTTCCAGTGGAGAGGGAGTGCAAAATGGAATGAACCATTGCCCAAATCTTCAACAACCTTATGAGGACCTGACTGCTTACTTGCAACCTTCCGTGAGGGGGCCTTGATGCAAAGGTGGTGGATGTCTTGCATTACCTGTGAATCTGCCTTGAAATTGAGAGCTGGAAAGTGCTTTCAGTCAGAAAACTGCTTATAGTCAGATTTGCTTTGGTAAGTTGTTCGTGGACAAGGCACTGAGTAGCCTGGATTTGTTGAGCATTCTTGGCTCCTGCGGGAACTTTGGGATGAATATAGGGACCAGGAGAGAAAGAAGGGTTGTATTCCAACGTTGCTTTGTACAGAGAAACCCCTGTGGAGTCGTGTGAGGCATTGTTGTAGGAAAACTGAGCCAATGGGAGCTTGTCCTCCCAGGTGTCCTGTGCAGCTGTGGTGTAGCACTAAAGGTGCTGCTCCAGGATTTGATTAACACATTACATCTGACCATCCAATTTGGGATAATATGCAGTAAACTGGCATGGTTGGATTTTAAGATTGCCATAAGGACGGTCCAAAAGTGTGCAGTGAACTGTGAACCCCCTATCACTCATGACCACTTGAGGTAAGCCAAACATAGAAAAGACATGGCGGACAAAAAGACAAGCGGTTTCTTCTGAAATGATAGCAGTTGATCAGGGGACATACAAAGCAAACTTGGTGAACCAGTTTACAACGACCTTGATTGCATAGTGGACATTTGAATTATAGAGCTCAACTATAAAGTTGACAGACACCAACGTCCATCGTCCCACGGCCTGTTGCAGTGGTGGGAAGACCTTTTCGCCCAGAACAGTCTGATTGTGCATGTGTGCAAGTTATGCAATTCGCTATCTATGCAGGGATGTCTTTTGAGATCACAGGCCAATTGTATGTTTGTTTCACCAAGTCGAGGCATTTTTTCACGCTGGGGTGACCAACCGCCAGTGGGTTGTGATGGGCCTGGATCACTTTAGTGAAAATCTTGGGGAGGTACCCAAAACCAAGACTGAAACATATTTTCTCCCACCCCCATCAAGTAGTGGGAGCGCTTGTGCACTGGATCTGCAAGCTGCATCAACTGCTCCAAGCCTTAAGGACAATTCAACTGGTGAGCCAAAACCTGAGCTGACAGGTGGCTGGTCAGTTATGGATCTGCTGATAAAATTACAGTTAGGACAATGGATACAATTTGGATTGGTGGAATCACTGTGGTGAGATCTTGCTCCTCTTCCTCTGTGGGACATAAGGTTGAGTTATGACTCATAAAGTCAGGGTTAACGTTCAGTGAACTCTTTACAAACTCATAATTAAAGTTTAAATTACATTGGTTGCAGTATGCCTGGGCCTGACAGCGTGCCTTCTTCTGCGGTTTACAGTTTTACATAAAAGCTTGGTGGTCCATCCGCACTGTCACCTCATGCGTAGCGCCCTGCAGGAGGTACTGCCAATGGGTTAATGCTCATGATACAGCTGACAAAAATTATCATAAATAGCACTGTTCTTGTCCCAGGATGTATATTTATGGGAGAAATATGCTTCTGGGTGATCCACACCCTTGCGGTCCTGCAAAAATACTGCTCCCACCACCGCAGAAGAGGCGACACGTGCAACACTGAAGGGTTTGGTTGCATCTGTGTGCTTTAGCATCTGCGGTGACACAAATACCTGTTTGATAGTGTCAAATGCCTGCTGGTATTCTGAAGTCCAAGGGAATGGGACATCCTTTCCGGTGAGGGGGTGCAATGGCGCATCCAATTGTAAGTTGGCGGGAGAAAATATCTTAAAAAATGATGGCGCCCAAAAAGCTCAGCAACTGCTTCCTTGTTGTTAGGGTGGGCCACTTAGGAATGACTTAAGTTTACAGGAAGAATTGCATAACCATCTTTTTTTAAATCAATTTACCTAAGAAGATAAACTAATCGTGGAAGAATTTGCACTTTAATGGTTTCACAAATAGGCCCACCTTGTGCAGAGCGGGCCAGCACTGCCTCCATATCTATGATGTGATGTTTTGGGGTTGGGGAGTAACAAAGATATCGTTGATATAAGCAACCACGCACATGTCGCGCAGGTCACCCAGAGCATAATCAATCAATCACTGGAACGTGGCAGGCGCATTCTTAAGGCCAAAAGGCATGACATGGAACTGGAAAATTCCCGCCACATCTGGATAGCAGTAAGCCATTCCTGGTCTTTGGCTACTCGTATTTGGTTGAAGGCATTCACCAAATCAAGTTTTTTAGTATCTTTTACTGCGTTATTGTTTAAACAATTGCTTGTTACAACGGAAGTGGGTAGGGGTTTTTGGATTGTGATGTTGTTGAGGTGACCATAATCCACACATGGGTGCAGTGTGCCGACAGCCTTCTTTGAAAACAATTTGGGAGAGACAGATGGAGAGGTCTCCTTGAAGAGACATATCTTTGAAATCATGTCGTCAATCTACACATCCAAGGCCACGGTTTCTTCCACTGTATGGACATATAGTGGGCAATTGATATTAACCACCTCCACTGTCATGTGGAACTTAAGGTCATATTTTGAATGTGGTGGAAGTTGAGCGGCTTTTTCATATCAAAAATCCCTTTATACGCCATCAAAGATCAGTTCAATCATGAGGTAAGTCCGTGGGTGTGGTGAGTGTGGAAATAGTACCTCTGTTCCAAGTTCTACCTAAAGTGGCGAGGAGTGGGAGTTCACCACCACCATGAGCATTATTAAATAGTAACATGTTTGAAGCCAAGTTAACCTTCGCTTTTTGCCATCACCAACCCGTATCAGAGATAACTGGGGATACTAGTTCAGACATGGCTGAGAAATAATCACAGGATTTAAAATTGCCCACTTTGAATGGAACCAGAAAAAGCACCTTGTACAATGACTGTATGGCGGAAGATGTAACTAACACCTCCGGCTAAATTTCAAGTCCAATTCAAACTGAAGCACTATCTTCAAACTCATGAAAATCCCTGCTGCCCCTGTTCCTACCAGGTCCTCAAATAACACCTGGAGTGCGACCTAGATGGATTTCCACTGGTAGCAAGTTATAGACTTTGCCTTGCTTGTAGGTGAGTGTTTTTGGTGTTGCTGAACTAATGATGGTAACTAATGGAAGGAGGGGGAAATATGATATGAACTCGTTATGGCTCACTCTGGAGTTGTTAGCAGACAACATTAATCACAAGTTCAAATTCTTAACGTCTTGGCCTACGGGGGCCAGAATTTTAAGGATTCTGCTAACTGGAAAGAGGTTGGGTGCTGTTTTGTAAAAACCCACGTGACATCCCACCCAAATGGTGAGATGGAGATAGTCAGAGCTACTGGTTGCTCCATTATGTCATGGAGCGTGCTGATAATTCTATCTAGATCAACTAAAACTCCGGGTGTGTTACCACCCAAAACCCAAGCCAGAATGCCGTGGACACAGCCATCCAAAATGATGTGTTAAAAATCAAAATACCAGCCCTGAAGGCCAGCCAGGGGGCGCCTAAATTGCGGGAAGTCCCTTCTTATTAAAAATAAATGTTGGATACCAAAATTCCTAGTTTAGTTGGGTGATTTTTAAGAATTTTTTTTGAACATAAAGGTATAAACTAAGAAATGGAGCAACAGTGGTGCCTTTTGGGGACCGCAGCTTATAAGACCACTGGGGAAAATTGAGATGTGATCATAACTACAGACAGAAAAAAATTTGAACTAAGCTCTCAGATTGGGTTCTCAGACCTAATTTTCTATCAACTTAAGTCCATACTGCTCAGTATAATCTATTCCAGACCCATTACTCAAATTTATTTTTTTCATTGCATGCATGCATTTGCTATGGTGGCGATTCTTGGGTGTCATCAGGTTGCGCCCAAGGCCAAGCCACATAAGGCTGGAACCAGTTGGTGGGTAAGGGGTTGATCACCCCCGTATCTGTTGGGGGTTGGTGTGATAATGACACAAAGGTAGGAACTTAGCAGGTTTGAGGTGTTTTGCACAATTTTACCTCCTGTCAAAACCTCAGAATGTTTTCCGCCAGCTCAGCAGAGGATAACTCTAGAAGAGGCACTGCAACTCTCAGGGGGTGCGCCGTGACCCACCTCTCATCCAACATGTGGGCCATATTACCCTGTGTGGTGAGAGGCACAGGTGCCGACCTCCGCCCCTTTTTTGAGCAGAACAAGAATTTCTCCCAATCCAAACAAAATGGTTCCTGCGCATTACTTACATTTATAAAGCAGCTGACCCTGACAATTTCCACTGTCACTCTAATTTTTTTCCTTTTTATCCCTTTAAAATCCCAATGAAAACGATTCCCAAGAGGCTTAAATAAATTTCTATGAATTTTATCAATCATCCAGACATTTTGTAGCTTTTTATAATTTTTAAAAACTTTGGTTGGTGCTCATGGCTGCCTTATTATTATTTCAACAATTAATATGGATGGCTGTGCCTGGGGTATTCTTTCTGGGCTTTCGAGTATTCAATCACCTGGCGTTCCACTTTTGTCCAATTATTAGCAACACGCTCAATGACAGAATGAAGTTACTCAAATTCTATCCTTCTCCATCCTTCCCTATTGGAGGGGGGCACGCTAATTTTGTTATATTAATAGAAGGTTAGACCATTAGGGAGTGGGTGTCTGCTGAGAGGCTGACCCATTCATGAGATCTCAGTTTTTATGTTCGGGTTAGAGCATATCTCCTGGCCCAAACACCATTAGGGTACCACAGGCCAAGTGGAGTAGGACCCAGGTTTTCCACTTTCCCTTGAGTGATCAGGCGAGAAAAGTCTGCAAGTGTGGGGGGTTCAGTTTGTTCCTGTAAGCTGATCTACCTCCTCATCCCACAGTTAAGGTTTTTGATGCTTTATTCTTGTGGTTAAACCTGCCGCTTTGAGGGAGTAAGTGTATGTTAATCCGCCGGTGCCCCTGTTTTCCACAGCAGAAGTGGCGGAGTTAGGGTTCTTTAGATGGTAGATTCCATGTCTTATTCTCCTAGGGATGGCCTGGGGATAGTTCAGAGAATATCTCTTCCCTCTCAGGTGCCTCTTGCATCTTGGCTAAGGCACAAGGTTAGGCTTACTTTCTGTTACCAGATGAGATCCTGTTGTGCGCCCACATGGTCTCCGTTGAGGCTCACATAAAAATTGGAGCCTTTGAAACTCTATGAGCTTGCGGGTCACTCAGGTTTGGTATCTTGATCTGGAAATAGGATCCTCAGTTTTAAGTGCATCAGCCTCAATGATCTGTTACCCAGTGAGACGTCCAGTACCATTTTCAGTACATGGGTTTGTCTTCTTTAACTGGTTCACTATTGTGCCATATTTGTTATTTTCCTTTATTGTAGGAGTTGAATGGTGTTTGGGCAACAGGTTTGTATTAACCTGGAGCCCAAATTTTTGTCATTTGAAAATCGCCATTTGAGGGTCAAAATTTCGTTGATCAATACCTTCTCTGTGGAGTGAAGGGGTAAATTGAGTCAACTACTTTATCTGCAGCATTGTTGGCAGATTCTCCTTCTAGCTTAGACTAGTAAAAAGACATCTTCATTATGGATAAGGCCAACCATCTCCCTCCATTTCTGAATATGACCTGGCCTTAATGATGTCTTTAAATGTTATCAACATTAATTTTCTTCTGTGTCTTTATACAGAGCAGGAGGACAAGCCCTGGAGATGTGATTGAATGATATGCTCACGAAAGGGTGGGTGTTTAAGGATACCTCGCCTATTGCATCCCCCATAGTTTTCACACAGAAGTCTGATGGGTCGTTGCAGCCCTGTGTGAACTAAGAGAAACTAAATAATATTACCATTAAAGACCCCTACTCCCTTCCCATCAAGCAGTAATTATCCAGCCAATCGAAAAGGCTTGTTTGTTCTCAAAACTTCATCTCATGAGTGCTTTAAACCGTATTAAGGCGGCGGAAGGTCAGGAGTGTCTTATGGAGATTTGTATCCAGAGAGGGATTTTCAATTTCTGAGTAATGCCTTTCAGCTTAAGAATGCTCCTGCCACATTCCACCAGATTGATGAGTTCCTGATAACCTTCAGTTCACCTGTGTAGTGACATATATTGATGATATCCTTGTGCGTTCCCCCACTACTAAGAAACATGAGAAAGGCCTGGTGGTGTTGACTGCGTTTCACAAGGATGACCTCTGTGTGAAACCCTATAAGCGCGAGTTTTTATGAGTGAGATTACCTTTCTTAGCAATTTCTTCCTAAAGTATGAATATGAAATTTTTCCCTGTAAGCTTGATGCCATTCTCGCGTGGCCCACCTCACCACCCAGTAGCAGATAAAGAACATCTTAGGTGCCATCATATCAGGAAATATATTCCCCTCTGCCCTCTTGCAGATGGCTGCGCCACTGCATCCCTTGATGGGAAAGAGAATCTGTTCCAATGGACAGCAGAATGCCAACGGCCATTTGACGCTATCAAGAAAGTGTTCATGGCATCGCCCATTCTCAAACAAGCTGACCCCACTAAGCCTTTTATTGTAGAATGTGATACATCATCAGCTGCCATGGGGAAGTGTTGATATAAGAGCGGGATTGAGTGGAAAAGTGCTTATTTTTTACATATGTTTGCTTTGTACAAATAGTCATGGGCCATTTTCAATAAAAGTGTTAACCGCTGTGGAATGGTCACTTTCACTTTAAAAGTACCTCCTTCA
Source organism: Massospora cicadina (assembly GCA_022478985.1). NCBI lineage: Eukaryota > Fungi > Entomophthoromycota > Entomophthoromycetes > Entomophthorales > Entomophthoraceae > Massospora > Massospora cicadina. The sequence goes on from JAKSZP010014770.1 coordinate 43,767, forward strand.
GGGTACATGACATGAAGTGGACGTGCAGATGGAACATCGTTCCTTTATGTACATCCAGAAACTAAAGAAGCTAGTGCATCGCCATGTCCAGACGTATCATGACCTCTGCAGCTTAATTTAGAGCATGAATCTGTCACTTGGTTCCTTAGATGTCCTGCCTGACTTGTTGAGCTGAAACTCATTGTTCAGTCCAAATAAGGAGGAATTATGGGAGCTCATCATGGCAATGTTATAAGCCCAGATTCTGGCCATTGCTCTTCCCACAATTTTGGTGGCAGAATGGGGTCCAGAGGTTACATTGTTCACTTAGGTATGGTGGTTAAACTGCTTATGTGGAGGAGTTAAGCTGATTGGCCAGTTGGGGCTCCCAGCACATCGGCGTACTCATTATTCATTGAGGGGAGGGAACAGTTTTTTAAAAACCCGGTTTAGATTACCCCTAACTTTTTCACTAGTTGATTCAGGCTCACAATGACTCTTCAGTATGAGTCACCTGGGTATCAAAAAATGCCTTGACTTAGTGAAATAAACCTAATACTGGACAGTGATCTATGAGGATATCTGGCGTAGATTTCTATTTTCATAATTTTGCTCACGGGTAAAGTCTCTTCAATCAGCTCAGAATGACCTTCTTATCCCCTGCATCAGGCTAAGGGTCCGTGGACCTCAGTATCTGTTGACTTCACTGCTGAGTTTTATAGAACCAATGTGTTCAATGCAATTATGATAATTGTAGACCGCTTTACCAAGTTTGCCCTGTATATCCCCTGTTTATTGTCTATTACCTCCAAGGAAAATGCCCAGCTCTTTGTGTGACATGTCTTCTCAATGTTTGGGTTGCCAAAGGAAATTGTAAGTGACTGGGGGCCACAGTTTATAGTGCACTTTTGGACAGCCTTCCTGGCTATTGTAAAATCAAGCTATGCCATTCCGCTACATACCATCCCTAATCTAACAGGCAAACGGAGTGGGCCAACCATATTCTCAAGTAGTATCTCTGGTGTTACACCACCACCCTGCAGGATACTTAATCAGATGACCTTCCATTGGCACAATTTGCATACAATAATGATACCATGCGTCTACTGTATTTTACACCTTACAAACCACGCTGGGGTAACATCTTTCATTCTCAACAGGTATTTACCTTTGCTCAGGGTCCTTGTTGTGACATAACATGCGCAACAGATCTGTATCACTTAATCCTTAGTTCAGGAGCATATGACCAAAGTCAATTTTAATTATATTAGTTTACAGAACAAAAATCTTCCCACTCATGAGATTATGGTGTTTCCTCAGTCATTATCAGTTTCTCCATTTAATTAGTGAAGCCTCTTAATAAGGTTTGCGTCTTGCTTATATTCAATTATTAATGAATGCCAAATTATGCTCCCATAACTTGGGTTGAGCTAATTTAAAGTGTTGGGGATCATCCCCAATACCATTTACTATATTTTAAGTGCCAAAATAGTCCTAACCCTATCAGGAATCAATCCCAACAATAATTTGAGAGGCTTGAGTACAAAGAAAATAATGCCAAAGATAGTTTGTCTTTAATTTGTTATCATTTATTAAATATTAACTTATTTACATACTTAACAATGTTAGGTTATAAGCAACTGGTTAAAAGAGTTTCGCTGAGCTAGGATTTCAATTACCATCACTTAGTAGTTTACCTCCTGCTTCTCATGGACTCTTGCACACTCTCACTTTTAGCCCCAACTTTAATATAGTGCGGAGCTCTATCTTAATAAAGGACCTTTTACCCTACTATACCTAAAATTATATCACCTACTTTTTATAACTAATATTTAATAAAAAAAATTCCTTCTCCAACAAGGGTCAAGGCTGGTAAAATTAGGGGGGACCTTGGCCCCCTTTCTCTTGGGCAGGGCGATGTAACAAGCAAACCGCACCTGTACTACAGTTGAAATTATTGTGGGCACCTAACGAGCACCCCACCTAGCCAGAATTCTGATAATGATGCTCACTACAGGGGACCCATTATACCCTAAGGTTTCACCTCTACCTTGAAGAAGGGTTCAGTTAGAAGGTGGCTTATAGCCGCAGGTTCTTGTTGGCCACAAGTGTCAATTGCTTACCTACGCTAATCCAAGCTCCCAAAAAACTGCAGAAGAGGTTTGGTCACACCTTAAGGCTGTACAGGAACCTTGAATATCTATGGGAAGCTAAGTTTCAGTTTTGGGGTCCAAATTAGGAACCCCATGAGAACACCAGGGATTCCTGTGAAGACATCAGTTCCTTTACTGAGCCCCTCAAAGCGCATCCTAACCAATGCAGGCTAACCTAGGCCTGCATGTCTCCCTGATTATCCTGATGTGGGTAAAAAGGAATTCTCAAAATAAGGGTATAGTTAGGAGGTGGCTCTCAGCAAAGGTTTTTTAATCCACAAGTGCTGATCGCTCACCCATGCTAAACTGTTGTCAGTTAACTCAGGCAACAACGAACTTCACATTCATGTTTCCTCTATTCAGGCGCTGTTCAGAGTTGAGAGGTATTTTAACATCCTAGTCCCCAGAATCCAAATTTATGATTTTTAATTTTTGTGCAGAGTATGAAATCAGCAATTGAGTTAATCTGGGTGTCTGCTAAGTAATTTGCCTGGTTTTGATGTCAATCTCATTTTTGTTAATTATAAATTGAGATTCAAGTTTAACTCATCATTAAATTGAGTTGAGGTATCTCTATAAGATATGATTCAATTCAGAATTTTATTAAGTTGAGTTGAGCCTTTTTTGTTTCATATTGTGCTTCTCATTAGTTTGTGTAAGCTATCCTGATGAATAACAAATTATGAGAAATCACAGAATGTGCTTCCCATTCAATTGGGTCAAGCTACTTCCATATATCGGCTTTTTTTAACTTTCTAGGGCCATTCCTCAATGCTAGCAACCAATGCTGATGATCTTCCTTGGGATTTTGAACCTACTGACAATAGGTTAAGCTTAGCATAAACCAAAGGCAAAACCTCCAATCAGGCGCTGAAAGCATAAGAAGTCATAAGGACTGAGTGCCCCCCTGAACACTGATCATAGAATCAGTCAGAAGTTATATCAGCAGCTTATTCTTTTTATGTTTCAGGGTCCAATTCCACATTGCTGGAACCTGATGCTGATAATCTTTCCATGGCCTGCCCCAATGTTGGCTATTGATTTCAATGCTCTTTCTGGGGCCTACCCTGATGCTGGCTACCAACGCTTATGACCTTTCTGGAGCCAATCCCCAATGCAGACCCTCACATCCAATGATCTTTTAATTGGGCGAGTTATTAACTTTCCCTGTTACCTATTTCTTAACCACTGTAGGATACCCTGAGCCTGCCTCTCCCCTGCCAAATTTGAAGGGGGTAAAGATAAAAATCTCTCAATAAGCGCCAAACTCTCAATCACACCTTCCTGCGCCTGCCACCAGGCCCCAGGCTATTTACTGCTCAGAACAGCCTCTGGATTTAAACTTAAATCAACATAATTGATGTTTTAAATTACCAACCCCCAATAGTCATGCAGACAATGCTTAGGTTTATGATTGGCAACTAAAGTTGAAGATAGATAAACCAAACTGTCTATATTAAAAAAATTCTGAATTGTGCTCCCCATCAACTTGAGTTGAGCTAATCCAAAGTGTCAGAGATCATCCCCATTAGATTTATTTTCAATTTGGACACTGACAATTAAAGCTAAGGATGTCATCAATATATTTATTATCCAAAAACAGATTGCCAGAGGAAAGATAATCAGAAAATAAAGTTTTCAGGATTCTTTGGCTGAATTACAAGAATAATCCAACTATATCTATTTAACAGTTTAACACTGAATTATGCCAAAGATAATCATATTACTGGTGGAATGCTGAGATTTCTGTTGTTAAAGCAAGCAATGATGATTCCGCCACCTACAATTTAAGAAATGAAATTTTATTTTAAATCTCTCTCAACATTCAATTGAAATGAATGATTCAAGGGTTACTGGAAACTCAATGCCAAGGATAACTAAAATGATTTTCCAGGTTCACTCCCTGATGATTTCATAATAAATACTGACATCAAGGCCAATGATCTTAAACTAGCCCAATAGTCAATCTGCTCTACGCCTATGTTCTTACTGGCAGTCGATGCCAATAAACTTTTAACCAGGCTAAGCATTTAGTACCCCTGACTCCCACATTCTTGCCGGACACAGTGCCAGTGATTTCCAATAGTCCAAGCATTCAGTTGCCCCACCGTCAATGCTCCATTAGAAAATAATGCAAATGATTTTTGTTAGGTAAAGCATTTGGTTTCTCTCTGACACTTATGTTCTCACCAACATTTAATGTTGATGATATAAAATGGGCCATAGCATTTAGTTGCTCCTTGACGCCTATGTCTCTGCTGGCGAATAACACCAAAGTTACCTTTACCAGATTTCATGGTTGTCTCTGGGTTATTACCATTTGCTCATACCAGCCTCAATACCTTTGGATCTTCCTTTGTTTTTATAATGACTACTGAAACCAAAATCTTAACTGCTTCTCTAGCCTTTACCAAACTATGCCAAAGAGTTCTGATGGCCCCTGTCCTGGCTTCTAAACCTAGCCAAGGCTTGAAGGGGGCTCTGTTGGTATTCAACCTTTGATGGGTGAAGCCACTTACTAGGGGTGCAACTCTCTAATATTCAATTATTAGAAAATGCTGAATTTTGCTCACCATTAACTTAGTTTGAGTCGATTTGAAGTATTGGGGGTCATCAATTGATAACATCTATTAAATTTCATGTTCCAAAATAATCCTAGCCCTATTGGGTATCAATCCTGACCATAATCTGAGAGACTTGATTACTAATGATTTATGCCAAGGTTAGTTAATCTTTAATTTGTTGTCATTTATTGATTATGCAATTATTAGAATAGAATTATCATTAAGTTATGAGCAACTAATGCCAAGAGTTATACTGAGCTAGGCATTCAATTGCCATATCTGAGAAGTTTGCCTCCTACTTCTCATGAAATTCATGCTCACTCACTTTTAGCTCTATTACTTTATTTAGTGCGGAGCTCTACTTAAAAACATTTACCATATTATACTTATTATTGTATCACCTTCTTTAGTATAACTGATATAATTAATAAGTATATCCCTTCTCCAACAAAGGTTGAGGCTTGTAAACTTAGGGAGAATATGGCCCCCTTTCTTTTGTAAAGAGAGACGTACTAAGCATACTACATTTGCCCTACTGTTGGGATTCTGTAGGGCACATAGTGAGCACCCACCTAGTCAGATTTCTTTATTTATGCTCAATATGCGCCACCTGCATATGAAGGTGCCCTATGTAAGTTCATGAGTGAATGTTCAGGTCCTCACATGGTGTTGGAAATTTGGTTGACCACATTATCCATCTCGCTTGCTGATTAAAAATTGACAGTTGTTAGAGCAATTGATTGTTTGGCAATGGTTGCCAACTAAATTATTAATCATAAATACCAAAGGATATAATCTGATGGTTGATTTTGGTTAATAGTTTGTCAGGGATCATCCCCAACTAAATTATTAGTCATAATTAGTCAAAAGACCTAATCCAATGATGAGATCTGAAAACTATTTCGTCAGGGATCATCCCTGACTAAATTAGTAGTTTTAATTCATTAAAGGACATAATCTGATGATTGTTTTGATTAATATTTTGTCAGGCATCATGACTGACAATTTTAATTAGGTAATTTAATGAGGGCATGATTGCCAATAGTCAGATGGCTATAATGAATTGTTACAGCAGAGGCGCTGAATGATTAGAATCATTTTAACAAAGCTACTAAAGAGTTTAACGCTTGTTTTGGTAGTAGCTAGTAGTAGTATTCAGGTAACATGGCCCCAAACCATCTGTGTACGGTTCCTAACACATGGGGATGGTTGCCAATCTGTAAACGGTTACACTGCTGGGGATTAAGATGAAGACATTTTCTGTCATCAGAAGTTAATTCCAAGGGTTAGAAGTTTCAGGGGACTAATCATTTGATTTTCTGAGAATTATCTGGAAATTTTTCCGCCTTCTGCCTATAAAAACCCCTAGCATTTTCTAATAAAAAACTAAAAGTCAACTATAATATAGTTTTATATCTACTTCTAAATTGAAGATTAAAGGGAAAATAAGTCCCTAGTGGTTTTCTCAATTTTCATTACCAGAGTGAATTCGTTGCCACTTATTTTGAAGACTCAATCTTCTAGTTGTCACCATACAATTAGTGTTTGTAGTTTTACTCAACAACCAACCTGTGCGGTAAACGTACCAAAAGCTTACACGTGGTTCTCACTACAAGTGGTTTAGTTGAGTCTTATCAAGAAGTACAACCATGTCTATAGTGCAGGGAGAGATTCAGCGATTATGGACTGAGCTAAAGAGTGTGAATCAGACCACTCTAATGTTGGTGGCTCCGGCCAATTTATCCCAAATGGAGAATCAAGTTTTCAAGGTGGAAGAAGATGTCAACCTTGTCACAGATGTTAATAATGAATTATTTGGAAAAACATCTGAGTTAGAGCAACAATATTCCAAAGTGGAGAAGGAGCTACTCCTGCTCAAAGTAGCACTTCAAGATGAGGCTGGAAAAAATCGGTTATTATGGGAAAAACATAGCTCCAGAAACAAGTACAAGAATGGGAAAAGCATAAGTGTACTTGTATTCATGTGGAAATGGAGATTGGGGATCAGGACCTATATGAAGACGAAAGTAATATAGGTAGCATTCAGCCTACTCAAACTATGCCAAGTGCCTATGCCGCCATTTCAGCAATGACCCCCAACAACACACCAACTGGCGCTAGAATGGCTAGCTGCACTACTCATCTTAGAACCTAGCATGTGAAATTGAGGAATTTCAGCCCACCCCAAAATTGCCACCCTTTTATCAGGATAATGCCCTGGATTTTTCAGATTGTTCGAAATGACCATGTTCAGTTGCAGTGATTGCCATAAAGCTGTACTGTTATCAATTGTTTAGACAACACTTTTCTAAACTTGGTATTACCCCATTTTCGAGGGGAAAGTTGGTCCTATAATGAGGCAAAAAATGCAATAATGAAGGATTTTGGAAGCCTTGAATGAATGGCTAACCAAAAGCAGGAGTTCATGGGAAACAATTCTGAAAAGATGAAACCATAGGAGATTTTGCTGACCGCTTTTATGAAGAAGCACAAATCCTGACAGGAGCTGATAACCTGAACGATTTTGATGCTCACATTGCTATGAAGGCAGCACTCTGACCCTATTGGGATTTACACCGAACCATATCATCAACCTTCAACAGTAGTAGCACTACTTCTCAAATGGTGGAGTACCTGAAAGAATTGGCTTCTACTTTTAATGCACCAAATTGAAGTGTAAAACAACAGCCTTTTTTATTCAAATTTAACAAAAAATCCTGAGCCCAAAAAGGATTTCCCCAATTGAATGGGAAAAACCCCAACGGTCCAAAATGGTCTAGTAATTCCCCATGCATTACTTGTAACAGATGTGGAAATACTGGACACTATGCTGCCCAGTGCTAGACTAAGAAACCAAAAATCAGGTGACCGTTGTTCAGGAAGACAATACCTATGAGGAGTTGAGAAAAGGCCCTGCGGACTAGATGAGGAATGATCTAGATCCACAAATTGGCCAGTTCCCCCAGACAAGTTTGATGAAATTGATACCTCCGATCTGTTTATAGATGAAACTGTTTTTGATTCTCCCAAGAGGAGCACAGGTCTGAATATCCATGCTATAACTCAATCAAAAGCAAATGCTTAATCTTGAAATTATATCAGAAGTTGACCAACCTTATGCTCGTCAACAGTTGGAAAAGGCTAAAACGCTGACAACCAAGATTAATTGCTAAAGACAAAGTTGAAAGACGCTAAAATTTCAATTCTTATCACTATCATAAAGGATTCAATTCCTGATATCTCAGCGCAAGTTATTCAAACTCTAAATTTGGCAACTGATGCTGCTATACATTCAGTAAGCAATATTTCCCACTATTCTGAATGTACTTATGCCAACATTTTGGTTAACCAAGTAGAAGTAAGGGATATTATTGATAGTGGTGAACCAATCAATATTGTGTCTACCAAATTGGTAAGACGTCTAAAGATTTCGCCAGATATAGCACATCAAAAGCAGTATGGTACTGCTGGGACCAAACCTACTACCTCCTGTGGGGCTTATAGTGTCTTACCTCTTCGTTTTGGATCTCTAGTTATGTCTGAGCCAGCAATTGTTCTATCTAATCAAAATTGATACTCTAATTGGCACTGACTTCATGCGGAAGTATGGAGTAAAGTGTGACTCTAAGGCGAATACTATGACAACCTTGGCCAGACGCTATCATTGATCTATTTCTTTGGAAGGGGGATGCCCCCCTCACTCAGAGAAATAATTTTATAAACGTGATATATAAGGATCGCATCCTTCCCATTGGTTATAAACTAGTTGGGAGGAAGATCCACCCTTTTACAAAAACACCTGAATGAAAACTGAGGGATCCCAATCCAATTAAAAAAGGAATTAATCCTACCGCCTGGGATGAAAACTGTGGTCAATACTGGACTGACTCTGAAAATTCCTGAGCAATTATATATAGAAATTGAGGCTCCGTGGCGAAGATCAAGAATTGAACCTTGGGTAGCTCCAGGGATCCTAATTTCTGGTCATGGAGAAATTTGTATTTTATTAGCTAATCTGGGAAAAATGCTGATGATAATCAAGTGAAATCAAGTAGTTGTGTTCGCCCAGTTAAACCCTTATAAAAGAGCTCCATTTCTTCCACGAATTTGGGGATTAAAATGAAATGGGATTACCTGATTTGGCTGTATGCATTCATACATTAATCTCTCGGGAACAATTATTAGGACTAATCAAAGATCAGCAAAATGAATTATTGGCTTTATTCAAATGATATCAAACTTTTTTGCCTGAAATGACCACGATCTTGGGTGTGCAGAAAACGCACTCCATCAGATTGACATTGGGGAAGCTGCTCCGATTAGAATGAGACCTATTCAAAAGTCCTGAGCAGCTGAGGCAGTAGTTGCTAAATAAATAGAAAAGTTGTTGAAGCACGGATTGCTTGTGCCTTCATTCAGCCTATGGGCTAGTCTGATATTAATTGTCAAAAAAGGATGGGTTGAATTGGGTTGTAATTATCTATCACCGTCTCAATAAAATCATAATAAAGACTCTTACCCCTTGCCGCAAATTGATTATGAATTGGATCAGTTAGGCGGGGCTAAATTCTTTTTGGCGATGGACCTCATCTTGGGGTATTAGCAGATTGATATGTTACCTAAGGACCAGGAGAAGTGTGCCATAATAATGGCACAAAGGCTTTACCAACCTACGTGGATGCTTCAAGGCTTATGTAATGCCCTGCAACTTTTCAGCGGGCTATGGATACCATCTTATGTGACCTCAAATTGTCCTGTGTTCTAATCTATCTAGATGATATCAATATATTTAGTCGAACATTCACTGAGCAATTATAATACTTAGAGGAACTATTTAAGACATTTACTGCCACCAATCTTAAAATCAAGCCCCAAAAGTGTTACTTTTTTAAGGAGCAGCTAGAATATTTGGGCTTCGTTATAAATGTGGATGGATTACAACTTCAAAAACAAAAAATTAATGCTATTGTGCAGATTGGGACCACCTAGTGCTAAAAAAATGCTATTGAGCGGATGTTATTGCTGAAAAGTGTTCATGATATACAAGTCGTTTTAGGAATGGTCAGTTGTTATCGCCATTTTATTAAAGACTTTGCAAAAATAGTGGATCCATTATTCCATCTGCTTAAGTATCTGAAAAAAGGGTTTGAATGGAATGAAATGGCCCAAGGAGCATTTGATGAATTATGGCGATACTTGACAACCAGACCAATACTCAAATATCCAAACTTCGACCAATAGTTTATTATACAATCAGACACATCGCTCATGGTGATAGGTGCCATACTTAGTCAAGTGGACGAACAAGGCGAAGAACACCCAGTGGCATATATCAGCTGTACCTTAACCAAGGCTAAAAGGAATTATACAGTCACTGAGCATAGATGTCTTGCAGATATCTACGCTTGCAAGCAAATTCATGTTTATATTCATGGGACACATTTCAAGGTTGTAACTAATCATGCATCTTTCCATTGGTTGCATAACTTATAAGAACCTGAGGGAAGACTAGCACGATGGGCCTTGAAATTGCAGGCATATGTCTTTGAAATCAAACATTGCACCAGGGTTAAAAATCAAAATGCTGATGGATTATCCCAACTACCAGCAATTCTTGCAGTACAAGATTGTGCTGATGACCTATTTGAACAAATGGTTAAAGGAGAATTGGAGGACGATCCACCAGAAGTTCAAACGGCATTACAAAAAGACATGAAGGGAACAGAACAAAAGAACGGACATCTATTCAAGATAGTGAATTATAAAAGGCTTTTGAAAACCATTTGAACGAATGGAAATAAATTGCACCGCTCACAAAGTTGTCAGCCATGGTGGCCTCAAGAAAACTTTAGAGCATATTTGCCAATATTACTATTTGGAATCATTAAACTATGATACAGCAGATTTTCTTTCCTGTTGTACAGAGTGTCAGCTCCACAAGCCACACAAAAATATGGCTGGATATCATTTAGTGCGGCCAGGATTTGCCTGGCATACAGTTTTGATTGATGTTATGGGACTTCTAAGTACAAGCACTGGAGGATATGATATATAGTTGCAATTGATCATCTGACCCAATGTATTGAAACCAAGGCTATGTTATAGGTACATGCAATTAATACTGCCAAATTTATTCTGGATCAAGTGATATATCAGCATGGCTGCCCTCAAGTGATCCTGAATGATAATGGAACGAATTTTACCTTCTTTGTCATACCCCAATTGAACAAATTGATGGGAATCAAGGGGGTTGTATCAGTTCTATATCGGCCAGAGATGAATGGACTAGTTAAGGAGTGAACGCTACCTTAGCTGCAACGTTACAAAAGTTGATTGCAGGAAAAACGTCTACTTGGGCTTCATACTTAAATTTGGTGAATTTTGCCTATAATGTCAGCTATCATTCCTCAACTGGGAAAACACCCTTCAAATTGCTATATGGAAGAAAAGCCGCCATATCACCAATTCTATACTTAGCTTTGGAATTAACTTTGGGATGAGTCCAGATCAATATTTAAATCGTTTAACCACTACTATGATTGATTTACAATCCCAAGCATTCACCTAAACCCTTTGTAAAAGGTATCTAGGCTAAAACGTATGATGATAAAAAATGACCACCCATAAAAAGAATTGAAATTGGGATAAACTATCCTATTGTGATATGCATGGATTTGACCAACAAAATTAGCTGGATTCCTTATTAAAAGTCCCTTCAAAGTAATTTCCAAATCAGCAACAGATGCCTATACAATCAAAAATATCCTTGATGGTCATATAGTTAATTGAGTTTACAGCAAAATAAAAAAAATTGGCACTAAAAAGAATATATATATAAAGAAAATAAAAAAAATAATTAAACATCAAAAAAAATAAAATTGGAAAATAATTTAATAATAATAAAAAATATAAAAAAGAATGATGAAAATCTAATTGCTCATACTCAAAACTTTCAGGCATTGTTCCCTACTATCATCAATAAGGCCAGCTCAGGTTGCAACTGGGTCCATTGGAATTAGTCCCGAGGCTCTAAAGTATATAATCTTTAAAAATGAAGAAGATCTGCTCTGATTGCAAATGGAGGGCCCAACCTGGGGGAGTACAGGTTTTCCAGGCTATGGCCGGTGTTGAGGCAAATACTCCTGGTATGGCATGAGGCCATATGACCGCACTCAACAGAGACAGCAGTGATAAGGGAACCTCTGAACTAATGAGATAGTCAAGTCCAGTAGATGAACCTCTGAACTAGGCTTGTTAGTTAAGTCTTGAGAAGAAGCAAGTGCTTCTGAAGAACTATCTCACAGGGTAATCTGGTCAAGGGGGATGTGTTGGAAATTTTGTTGACCACATTATCCATCTTGCTTGCTGATTAAAAATTGATGGTTGTTAAAGCAACCAATTGTTTGACAATGGTTGCCAGCTAAATTATTATTCATAAATATCAAAGGATATAATCTTATGGTTGATTTTGGTTAATAGATTTGTCAGGGATCATCCTCAACTAAATTATTAGTCATAATTAATCAAAAGACCTAATCCAATGATGAGATCCAATTACTATTTTGTTGAGGATCACCCCTGACTTAATTAGTAGTTGAAATTCATTGTAGGACATAATCTGACGATTTTTTGATTAATATTTTGTCAGGCATCATGCCCAACAATGTTAATTAGGTAATTCAATGAGGGCATGATTGCTGATAGTCAGATTGCTATAATGAATCATTATAGCAGAGGCGCTGAATGATCAGGGTCATTTTAATGAAGCTACTGAATCATTTTAACGCTTGTTTTGGCAGTAGCTAGTAGTAGTAATCAGGTAACATGGCCCCCAAACCATCTGTGTACGGTTCCTAACACATGGGGATAGTTGCTGATCTATAAACGGTTACACTGCTGGGGATCAATTAAGATGAAGACATTTTCTGTCGTCAGAAGTTAATCCCAAGGGTTAGAAGTTTTGGGGGACTAATCAGTTGATTTTCTGAGAATTATCTGAAAAGTTTTCCGCCTTCTGCCTATAAAAACCCCTAGCATTTTCTAATAAAAAATAGAATACAACTGCAATATAGCTTTATATTTACTTCTAAATTGAAGATTGAAGGGAAAATAAGTCCCTAGTTGTTTTCTCAATTTTCATTACCAGAGTGAATTCTTTGCCACTTATTTTGAAGACTCACCTACTAGCTGTCACCATACAACTAGTGTTTGTAGTTTTTACTCAACAACAACCTGTGCAGTAAACTTACCCAAAAGTTTACACATGGCCAAGATAGATTTGGGTAATGGGACCTTTCATATGTTTTTACCCAATTTTTGGAAACACTCCATATTTCATGCTTTCCAACTGTTACTGTTAAGGGCACTCTACATGTGAATCCTGAGCTTGTGGTGATCAAAGACTTGGTGAAGGTGGAGGTGGAGGTTATTTTATTATCTCATCACTCACATTGCTTGGTGCAGTTGTTGGTGTTTGTAAAGGCTTTTTCTCAAATGAGAATAGCTGGGTTATGCCCACATTCTTCAAATTTCTGCGATTTGATGGAAGTCTTCCACATGGCACACCTGAACGCTCCCCTCCCCCAAAATAAGGTGGTCTCCATATTGGCAATCAAGCTCCCAAAGGCGCACAAAGATGTGGCGCTTGCCCAAGTTTCCCATTGGGGGTGCTCCCAAGACTCAAAAAGGGAAAGGAAATTTAAGTCTGGGGAATCAACACCTTTGCTGAATTGAGAGGTATTCTCATTTTGAACCAGGAAGCAGAAAAAGTCAGTGGACATCCCCCTCTTCACCCTGGGCAATTTTGCTCATGTGGTAGATGAGAAGTGGGTTATGGCATATCCCTTGAAGGTCACGTCTTTTTTCACCATGCCAACCTCTCATGAGCTGGTTCAGAAATCCAGTGTGTATATGGGAAGTGGCAGCAGCCAGGGGCCTTCGCCAAAAGGGGTTAGCAACAGTTTTCTTCCATAAAAGTTGTCTCCAGCGGTTCAAGTTTTGATATAGTCAAATTGAGATTTTCTGAGATCAAATTGAGTAAAACTGTTACAGGCATAGGAATTCCCATCTGCTGTGGAATTTTATCACCGGAAAATCACAAGCCTGTCCCTGATAGGTATAGGTGTAACAAAACTCTTCCTGACTCAGTGGTATCAGCCATATGTGGCTAGGCCATGGGTGCACCCAGCCACACACCAATTGAAGCGATGCCAAACCATGAAACAAAATCACATCAGGAGGTAAAAATTGGTGTCAAAATTTGAATCTGAGTCAGATGGCCAGTCCAGTATTGATCCAGCGTTGTAAAAGATTCTTGATGCTGATCTGATATAATTGAGTTGTGCACTTATATCCAACCGCAAATACAATTGTTCAGTTTAACTGATTTGTCTTATGAAATAATAAAGTAGTGGACCCTGAAAGTTTTGGCTAATGCTCCAATTTTCTCCTTCCTCCGCTCTTTAAAATTCAAATAGAATCACTTAAAGTTCAAATTTATCTGAAAAGCTTAGCAGTCTATCAAAAATTTTGTAGCTATTATTCCAATTTTGGAACTCTTTGGCTGATGCTCATGGCTGCCCTCCTATTACTTCATCCATAAAAGTGAATGGCAGTACGTGGGTATTCTTGCTAGGATTTTGGATGTTGTTAAAAACTTGGGCTTTGTAGCTCGCTTTTAGCCCTGGATTTCAACTGCACAGATTCATAGATCCTGGCGTTGATTATTTGAATGTTGTTGATAGACTGGGGCAGTAAAAGTATGAAGACTATTATTAAGGTTGATTGCCCAAAAAGCCACATTGAGAGTAAAGTAATACACCAAACTGGTGCTTCTCCCTCTTGAAGATATTCTGGTATTGAGCACTTTCCCTATTCCCTTTTCACAGAGCCAAGTGGAGATTTTGATATTGCCAACCTAAGGATATCTGATCCTTGCACTCTTCTCTTAAGAGTAATGTTAAAACAACCTATGTTTAACAACAAAGCTAATATCAAGTTGAATCTGATTTTATTAGGGAATTGGGGTTTTTATAGTTAGAATTGGAACACAACTTTTCAGCTGTCTGATGAGAATATTTGTGCTCCTATACTGTTTTGACCCTTAGTGTTAGGCACCAAATCTCGTCAGGTACTGTTGCCTTAGGTTTTCTAAGCTGCGTAATCCTTGGGCCTTCAGAAAACCAAACAATTGATAAGGTACACGAAACTGATTGTTTTTGCCAATGACAATTCCACTTTTCCTCCAGCATTTGAATGTTTTAGTATTTTATGATGACTCCAATCCATTCTGCTCTGAATGATTCCTTATAATTCGACTATTGAGGATTATCCCATATTGAATTATTGCTTAATTTCATCAGGGATGATGCCTGATGAAATTATCATCTGTTGGCAGCCTTAAGTATCATTGGGAATGATTCCTGATGAAATTATTATCTGTCAGTGGCCTCAAATATCATTGGGATGATGCCCAACAATAATTCATAGTTGGCTACTTCTGATATCATCGGGGATTCTGCCCAACAATATTCTTATCAGTCAACCAATATTGCCAACCCTCTACAATTATAACCTAATCATCAAATCTCATATTCAGAAAAATTGGTTGGACTATGTAGTCATCTGCAATTCTGACACAATCCCCTTCTCGACCAGATATCCAATGGAAGATAGAACCCTCAGGAATAGAAGCCGTCTCAGCTGGAGCTCATATTTGGTTTGTCATATTTTTATGTCCTCAGCATAGTGCAGCTCTGTCCGCACTCAACGCCCATATACTATGCTTGGTCTAATGACTTTGTATCCTTGATTTCTACCCGTTGCCACCTCTTATCGAGCGCAGTTCCCACAACATCATGCCACACCAGTCCCATCTTCACATTGGTTGTGAGAGAACAACTGGTCCACCTGTACAAACCCCAGGACGGGTTGTTGGCACTCTTGCCACCTGGTTAACCCCAGGACGGGTCTCAACATCTCATTGTTAGGGACTAATCTGGCAGACCTAGTTTCAGCCCTTTCTGATCCTGCTGACTCTTGGGACTCATGCCCGCTACTATTCCTTCCTCCATGCTTGGTATGTGGAATATCACTAGATGCATTACTGTTTGAATTAAACTGTTCTTTAATATTTTCTACTTTTTTGTATTTTCATGCATCTTTTTTTCTTTTTTAGTTTTTAATATTTTATATAATTTTTCTTTTCTTTTTTTTCAAAGTCCAATACTTTGGTATTTCATGTGAATCTATTAACTATGTGACCATCCTCAGTATTCTTGATCATATAGGCATCATTTGCTGACTTGGAAATAATTTTGAACAGTCCCATCCATAGGGCGTCCAACTTATTTTTTTTCCCAAGCCTATGGGTATTGCAATAGGCTACCCTATCGCCCACATGGTATTCTTTCAATGGAAGTCAATTCTGGTCATCCATTTTCTTTGCATTGATTCTTTTCCTTGATGTCATATAGAATGCCTGAGATTGTAATTCAATCATGATATTGGCCATTCAGGATGGATAATGTTTGGCACTCATCCCTAAAGATGGCTCTACTGCTGAATACAATATCAGTGGCAATGTGGCTTTCCGCCCATTTAACAGTTTGAATGGCATTTTCTCAGTCACTGAATGGTAACTGATATTATAAGTGAAAGTGACAAAATCAGATATGCTGCCCACGTGGAAGTTCCACCTGTGACCAATTTTTGTAAGGTTGGGGCTAGAAATACATTTACTCTTTCCACCATTCCGTTCATTTCTGGATGATAGGGGACCTATACAACACCGTGGACTCCCATTAATTCATTAAGCCTGGGAATCACATGTGAAGTAAAGTTGGTTCTGTTGTCACTGAGAATGACTTGAGGGCAACTGTGCCGATAGATCACTTGGTCAAGTATAAACTTTACCATACTTATTGCATCTACTTTGCTGAGGGCTTTCATTTTGACCCATCAGGCTAAGTGATCTATTGCGACAATTATATACTTCACTCCTCCAGTGCTGATGCTTAATGATCCCATAACGTCTAGGGACACAGTGTGCCATGCAAAACCAGGGTGTACTATCTGGTATCCTGCAATACTCTTGTGCGGTTTGTGCAGCTGACATTCCACACAGCAGGCTAGGTAATCCGCAACGTTGTAATTGATCAATTCCCAGTAATAATACTGGCGAATATGATCCACTGTTTTCCTTAGGCCACTGTGGCTGATGACCTTGTGAGCGGCTCAAATGATTTCCACTCATTCCGATGGTTTAGGATATAAAACCCATTTTCCTTCAACCATTTTGTATAATTGATTATCCTTAAATTTGGTATTTCCCATGGCTTTTCATTTTGCATTCCGAATTTCTTAGGGTTCATCCCCAGTATCTCCTTTGATCATCCGTTGAAATAGTGCATCTTCCTGATGATAGATCACATGAACAGCCGGTAATTGAGACAATCTGTCAGCATTCTGATGTACCACTCCAGCCCAATGGATAATTTCAAAATCATAGGCTTGCAGCTTTAAAGCCCATCAGGCCAACCGGCCTTCTGGTTCCTTCAGGTTATGAATCCAGCGCAGGGATGAGTGGTCAGTTATTACTTTAAAGTGCGTTCCATGTATGTAGATTTGGAATTTTTTGCAGGCTTGGATGACCGCCAGATACACTCACTCCCTCACGGTATAGTTTCTTTCTGCTGGCAATAATGCTCTACTCACGTAGGCTACTGGATATTTGTCCCCATTGTCATCTAATTGACTTAGAATGGCTCCAATCGCCGGTAACAAGGCATCCTCTTGTATGATGAATTCACAACTAAAATTTGGGTATATCAACACTGGGCTGCTCATGAGATATTTTTGGAGCTTATCAAATGACATCTGAGCCTCTTCATTCCACACAAAACCTTTTATTGGATCCTTGAGTAGATGAAATAGAGGTTCAGCAATTCCAACGAAGTCTTTGATGAATCAGCAATAGTACCCAACCATTCCTAAGAAGACTTGAATATCCCAAACACTTTTTGGGATTGACATCCACCTGATAGCTTCTAATTTCATGGGTTGCAGTTATAATCCGTTAGAGTTTATAACGAACCCTAAGTATTAAAGTTCTTTTTTGAAAAAGTGGCATTTTCTTGGCTTAATTTTAAGATTTGCCGCTGCCAATTGCTTGAAAACTTCTTCCAGATGCTCCAAATGATCAGAGAAGGTCCTACTGAAGACGTTGATATCATCTAAGTAGACTAACATGCAGGATATCTTCAGGTCACTAAGTATTGAATCCATAGCTCGCTGAAAAGTCGCCGGTGCATTGCATAATCCTTGGGGCATTCTGGTTGGCTGTTACAGTCCTTGTGCAGTAATTATCGCACATTTTTCCTGATCTTATTTTGGAAAATCAATTTTCCAATAGTCTGAAATCAGGTCCATAGCCAAAAAGTATTTCGCCTCCCCAGGCGATCAAGCACGTCATTAATTTGGGCAGCAGATAGGAGACTTTTTTAGTGATCTTGTTTAGTTGGCGATAGTCAATCACTCAATAATTTGATCCATCCTTCTTTTTTACCAACAGGATCAGACTCACCCATGGGCTCAAGGATGGAACGAGTAACCCATGTTCCACCAACTTGCTTATCTCATTGCTGACCTCCGCTTCCACTGTTCTTGACCTACAAACAGGTCTCATTCATATCAGCGGACATTCCCTTATATCAACTTTGTGGAGTACATTTTTTGCGCATCCTAAGTCATGATTATTCTAAGCGAATATTATCTGATATTTTTTAAATAATTGGAGCATGTCCTCCTGCTGATTCATAGTCAGATTGGCTAGTTGCTTGCAATCCACTAATATGTTGACACTTTTGGTAACTCCCGCCAGCAATCCCATTTCAGAAAATGATCCAAATTCATGAAAAGTGATTAGTTCCACCGTCAGGAGCAAGTGTAGAAATGCAATGGTCTGATTTTTTAAATTTAATTGGCTTTTCTCCCAGATTGGCTACTAATACTCATATCTCTTTGTGACCTGGCATTAAGATCCTTGGCGCAACCCACAGTTTGATCCTTGATTTTTCCTAAGGATTGATGATTTCTCCATAAAGTTGTTTAGGAAGTTCCACCATCAACCCAGTGTTAACTATGATTTGAGTCATAGGCGGAATAGTGTTCACTCTGTTTGCCCTTAGAGGTATTCCCCAATTCTCCATAATTTCTGTTAGCATTGGTTTCTGTTTCTGTCTGACTAGTTTATAGTGAATGGGTATAATACTATCACTATAAATTAAGTTGACAAAGTTATTCTTCTTTGTCAGCGGAGTTTCTTATTTCCGCTGGTAAACCAAAGACAACGTCTGCCCCAGTATCGTCAGGGTATTTTCTTAAAATCCCATTTCACCCCATACTTCCTCAAGAACTCTGTCCTGATAAGTATGTCATAGTTTGGATTGGCCAGCACTATAGTGGGGCTGACATCATCAGCAATCTGAACCAAAGTGGTAGCGCACTGTAGGCTCCACATGAGATAGTAACATTTGGTCCATCCATTACATACTCTTTTTGGTGCTCCAAATCCGGTGAGATTTTCATAAGTTTTACTAATTTGGTGGAAACAATGTTGATTGGCGCTCCACTATCAATTAGGCTCAGACTCTTATCCTGTTGACTATAATATCGACATAGGTACACTCTGAGTACTGTAATAAAGTATTTACTTAATGGATAGTGGCCTTATTTGCCAAATTAAGTGTGTGTATTATCTGATTAAATAAATCAAGGAATGACTCCTTGATTGTGCTGATAGGTAGAGAAACGTTAGCCTCATCCAACTTTGTTTTGACTAAATCTTCAGGGCTTTTGGAGGGTCCAACTTTCTCTGCTAGCTGTCATACATAGGGCTGAGTGACCTCACTAACAATTTTGGGATTGATCTCCTTTGCTTTGGCTTGAGTTATAGCATTAACATCCAAGTTAATTCCCTGATGGAGCGGATCTGGTGAGTCATCATCAACGAATAGATCAGAGATATCAATCTCCTCTCGCATTATGTCAGGAAGGACAGGTTTATCAGCAGTACTAGATTGTCCCTGATATAGACTGCTGATCCTTTTCCCAAATCTGAACAAGTCTCTTGAGGTTGAATGAGATTTATCTGATCCTTCAGCTTTCTTTCCTGACACTGGGCAATTACATGACCTGACTTCCAGCATTGGAAACAGCAGTTTGTTGATTTTTCCACTCATTTTTGAACTTTGGGTTTACTTCCTGACATGACTTGACCCTCAGATTCTTTAGATGGCTTGGCAAATTTGACAATATTTTGGGCCTTTGTTTATATTTACTTTAAAAGTATGATTGAGAGTTCAAACGTGGTTCCAAGCATCTTCAGATGGTCTACCATCTGAGAGGTTGTTGTTTCAGTCACTAGTGCTGCCATTATAATCTGATGCAAGTCTCAGTAAGGCCAAAGTGCCGACTGCATGGCTATGCGGGCATCAAAGTCACTTAACACATTTGCTCCTGCCAAGATCTGAGCTTCTTGGTAAAAATGGTCGGCGAAACAAGCCAGAGTCTCATCTTTGAGAAATTAAATACCCATGAACTCTTATTTACGATTTGCCATCTGAGTAGGGCTTCCAAACTCCAACATAATGGCAGCTTTGGCTTCCGCGTATGACCAATTGTCCCCATTGAGGTGAGAAAGCACCAGATTTTGGCATTCCATGCTAAGGCAGTTCATTACAGTTACTGCTTTTTGTTGGACCGCATAGCCAAACATGGTCATCTCAAATAAGCGGAAGAGCCGGTGCATTATCCTGATGAAAGGTGGGATTTTCAGCGTATTTCAAAATTCCTCAGTTGTTCTGCTAATAGGAGATCCTGACCCAGCTACTCAAGAAGCCATAGGAGTGACTTCAGGAGTCATTTCTGATACACCAGCAGATGGTTTAGGCATGTTTTGGGGTGGAGAGGTCTTATTGCTTGGCGTTTCACATGCCTTTGCTTCGGCATCATTCACCTCAAATCATTTGCAATCACATTGGTGTTTCTCCAACTCTCTATATGTTTGGTCATTTTTGCTATCTCCTCATGAAACTGTCGGATGCATTCTTGATCTGCTCCCCATTCAGTCTTCTGAATTAAAATTTTCTTGATGAGTTTACCCTCTTTCCACTAGAAAGAGGCAACTTTTCCACATAAGTCATTATTAACAATTCCTAGTTTTTTTTAGTACTAGATGGTCTCAACCCGAGGGGGATTCATCAATGTATTAACAATTCCTAGTTGTTTAAGCGTTTCCTCCATCTTGATCATATGCTCCTCCAATGTACTAACATTGGCTTGAGAAGCCAAGCTGAGCACATTCTCATTGGTGGCCTGTAGTTCCACTCAGAGCTTTCAAAGCTCTTCCTTAAAATACATCTTTATTTTAAATTAGCTTTCATCAGCTCAACTACCCCCTGTAGTGAGCACCAATGTTAAAATCTTGGGCTTTGTAGCTTGCTTTAAACCATGGATTTCAACTGCACAGATTCGTGGATCCTGGCATTGATTATTTGAATGTTGTTGATAGACTGGGGCAATAAAAGTATAAAGACTATTATTAAGGTTAATTGCCCAAAAGCCACGTTGAAAGTAAAGTCCAACGCTAAACTGGTGCTTCTCCCACTTGAAGATATTCTGGTAGAGAAAACTTTCTCTATTCCCTTTTCACAGAGCCAAGCGGAAAATTTTGATATTATCAACTTATGGATGTATGATCCTTGCACTCTTCTCTTAAGAGTAATGTTAAAACAACCTATGTTTAGCAACAAAGCTAATATCAAGTTGAATCTGATTTTATTAGGGAATTGGGGTTTTTATAGTTAGAATTGGCACACAACTTTTCAGCTGTCTGATGAGAATATTTGTGCTCCTATACTGTTTTGACCCTTAGTGTTAGGCACCAAATCTCGTCAGGTACTGTTGCCTTAGGTTTTCTAGGCAGCGTAATCCTTGGGCCTTCTGCAAACCAAACAATTGGCATTAGGTACATGATACTGATTGTTTTGGCTGATGATGATTCCACTTTTCCTCCGGCATTCAAACATTTTGGTATTTTCTGATGACTCCAATCCATTCCACTCTGAATGAATCCCTATAATTTGACTATTGGGGATTATCTCAATATTGAATTATTGCTTAATTTCATTGGAAATAATGCCCAACAAAATTATCATCTATTGGCGGCCTCAAATATCATCAGGGATGATTCCCAACGAGATTATCATCTGTTGGCGGCCTCAAGTATCATCAGGGATGATTCCCAATGAAATTATCATCTGTCAGTGGCCTCAGATATCATTGGGGATGATGTCCGACAATAATTCATAGTTGGCTACTTCTAATATCATTGGGGATTCTGCCCGACAATAATTCATAGTTGGCTACTTCTAATATCATTGGGGATTCTGCCCAACAATATTTTCATCAGTCAACTAATATTGCCAACCCTCTACAATTATAACCTAATCATCAAATCTCATATTCAGTCAAAGGTTTGGACTATGTGGTCATCTGCAATTCTGACAGATGTTCACTCACCTGGAGTTTTAGGATAATTTTTTTATTATCAGCACAATCCATGACATTGAGCTTCTGATCATTAAGACACTCTGGACGCTCCTTATGGGCACCTGTCTTTGATTATCTGCATTAAATTTCAGCCAATAATGCAAGTTAAAATATCTTAATAAGGGAATTAAGGGTATATCCTCAATTTATAAATGAAACTAATGCTCAAAATTAGGAGGTTGATTCTCTGATAATCATTTAAAAAAGCCAAGTAACTCTGGTATGCTTATCATTCTTAAACAGGTGTTGGGTTTTTGCCATATTCCCAGACTGCTAGATTACCAGGAATTGCTAGGGGATATTCCCTAATGCGAGGTAAAGTGAAAGTTGATCCTGTTTTAAAGTAATTATGTTCAGGGGATTTTAGGATATTTGCCCGGTCAGATCCAACAGGGATCAATTCAGATGAATTCTTAAGATCTTGTCAGAAAGAGTTGCTGACGAAATAGGGGCATCTGATAGTGATTAAATATCAGGTGTACCAATTGGGATCTGTCAGATCTCATCACTGACTGATTGGGAATGTAAGCAGTAAGTTGCGAGGTGAGTGATGCCACCTGCAACTAACAAATTGATCAGATAGTTTGTGACCTGCCTTAATGGGTAACAAGTCCCATTACCTAAGCAGGTCACTAGCCAAATATGGTTGGTTTGCTTGGATTGAAAGAAAAACGTTAGGAATATGTTTTCTGACTCTTTCCATTTTAGGTCTTAAGGCTATATAATGACGGAATCCTATCCAGGATGGGGAAGACCATTTCTGCTGAGATGAGGATGGGTGATTCAATGACAATGGCTGCCGTTTCATTGAAGAGGTGTCAACTGAGGGTTGAGCGCAGAACCCCCATTATAAATTCCCTAGAATTCAATAATAAAAAAAGAAATTTTTATCTGGTATATAGTTTTGAGTAGTAAACTTTATCAGCTTTCAATTTTTCTCTACTCAGGAATATTATTGCTGTGTGCGATAATTTGGAGACTCTTTAAGGAAAAGTTTAAGGATCAGAGTGGGGATCCAGAGAAGAAGCGAAAACAAATTGGGGATTGCTGCTGACTGTGCGTCAAACTGGAGAAACTGTCACCAGGGAATCTCAGAGAAGATCTGGTTAGATGATACAAGGTAACAAATCCCTATTTTGAGACATCTCAAGTATTTCAAGAGAAATACTGGCTGAGTGTTGGGTCAAGATCTTATTCCATTCAACTACAGATAATAGTCATCATACTATTATTTATCAACTTATTGTATCAATTATCATACAACGTGGATGAATTGCACAAGAACTGAACCTGTGCAAGTAATAAGTTTATAGAGGTTATTGGCCAATAATAATAACCAGACCCATAAATCTTTACAACTGGCAATAACAAATATGAGTTCTTATGTCTCTGTATAATAAAAATAGGAAATTACTCCTTTTGATTGGGACTAATTCTCTGGCAGGTATAACTAAGCACTTCTTTTTTGAGATATATAAACACACACAACTAGCTAATGCAGAAGATAAACAGTAGCTAAGAACAACATACAGATGACATTTGTATAACAATAGTTAATAAACTATAGCACAATTGTTTATAATAATCATTAGATAATATGATGTTTTATTAATCAACCTGGTGCCAGTATTATATACCTCTCAGGCATCTCCTGGCTGAACTCATCTATTAGATGGTTTCATTCATATTATGACAATCCTTTTCTGGTAATGGCAATAACTATGAGTTATCCCTAAGTCAATTTGGCCCATGAATTGATTAAATTAAATATTGTTTCATCCAAATTGAAGGAAATTTTATCTCAATTGATTATTTTGATTGCAAATTTATTCCAAACTTTTCCAAACTAGAGCTACTTCATAATTTGATTCAAACAACAGATAGGGCAAAAAAGTCATATGAATATAAAACATGACATACCCCAAGATGGGAAGTTGGAAGGCCTCTCATAACACTAGGTATGCCCTATTTGGGCTATCCATATTTATGTGCATGATAGTCAATTTCTTTGATTAAATCCAACATTCCAACTTAGTGCATTGATATTAATGTGATAATTTAGGAGATGCAATTTAGTTAAAGCTTTTAAACACTTTGCACCCAAGTGGTTAATAATTAGGCATAAAATATTAGCTTGTAGCTAGTTTTAGCATTCATAATTGGATAAAATGGCAATTAGATTATTCTGATTTGAGGTGATTTGTTCTATCAGATTATGCTGATAAATTGGAAAGGATCAAGGGATTCATGAATGATGTGACCTATCATTATTGATGGTTGTCTTGTAGGATTTTCCATCCAATTCAACTATCTTAATCTAACCACCTGCAAGACTCTAGTTTGACACATAAAATACTGTCGCTAATCCTACTTGTGTTTCCTCAGAATCTCCCATGCAGGCTTCTCTGGTGTCTCAGGATATTTTATTCCCACTCCTTGCTTTTGTATCATGAAAATCAAACATATGAGCAATGCAGGCCCTTCAGCCCTCCAACCTTAAAAATACATTTATGGTTAACCCTATTAATTTATCTGAGTTTGATAAAATTTGTGATGTGCAAAATCTTACTAGTCTCTTTGAGATTAATATGGCTGGACCATTGATGGATGCTAATTTAGTAACGGTATTGAATTCCTGGACTCAAAAATTCGGGAATCAATTATGCTAAAATTCAAGAATGTCAATGTGACTACCTTAACGTCAAAGATCTTCTTATCAAAGAGTCTGGAGATGCAGTAAGGATAACCACTGGAAAGCATAATTTTTGATATTGTTAACCTGAATATGGTTCTTTTTGATATCAGCTATCACAATTTATTAATATAGGCATCAAAGCCAATTGATTTATCTAATTTAAGGGTTTCAGCTTTAATTAATTTAATGCATTTAATAGATCATCTTATTTTTGGACACCCTTGATAACTAAATCCAGATGGTTTGACTTTGTAGATTTCAGTGGATCCCAGAGGTTTAAGATTAATTATGTTAGGCAATCAAGGCACATGAATTAATCACTTTTAACTACTTTGACTTTTGGTTGTTACATTCTTAATTTAGCTCATTGAAATTGTAACAAAAGGTTTTGACCAATTATTGCATTTCAGCTTGGGTTTAGATTTTTCCAAACTAAATCAAATCATTTAAAACTATGTTTGTCTTTGCCAAGTTTAAGCATTAAGTTGAGCCTCACCCAAACCATGGATTAGTTTTGTACAAACCTAATCCATGGTTTGGGTGAGGCCCCAAAGGGCAACCTAAAAAGGTTGTGCCAGCCAGTTCCATAGCTCACTTTGAAATTTTAGCCTTAGATTTCCCTCCATAAGGATCATTGTCAGTTGGCCACTAGACAAGCTCTGTTTGGTAACTCTTTTTATTATGAAAATAAAGGTTGTTTTTGGGGCTTGATCCGCCTCTCTTACCTGTTTAACTTTTTTGGGTTTCAGCATTGAGTAGTTTCTGCATGATTGGTCTGGCCAACCACAATTTGGTTTTGCATAACTAACTTTATGTAGAGATGTTTTGGCGCTGTAAGTGCACCAAATCTGTCTCCCTACTCAATGTTAGTGTACATTAGTGCTATCAGTGTGCCAAAACATTTTTTTAAATGTCATTAAGAACTAGGATAATTCTGAGTGTTACATAATTTTGGAGTCAATGTGCGCTGCACACCACCAATTCTTAGTTTGTCTAACCTCAGTGGTCATTTGATCCCAGTTGTCAAGTAACCAGCACCAGTGGAGCCAGTGACTGATGGCCATTACTAGACCCAAAGTGATAATCAGCTGAAATTTCTGGTAGAGCCTCCCACTAAACAGGGATTCAGTTGGCACTGAGGGGAACTGTCCCAAAGGGCTCCCTCACCAGAGGACGGTACATCTGGAAAGGAGACAGACATCCAGCTGCTCTGGGCCATGCGCCCCTATAATGCTTCTTTTAGAGAAAGCGCCTCCCTGCTCAGGATGGGAAGACCATCACCAACAGGAGCATGAAAGGGGGGCAAAACACGGCCAAGTGCTGGGTGTGCTTCCTTGTGCCAGGTGGGATAATTCTGGCAACCCAGTCCTGATTCACCCTCATTATTTGTCTTTTTTGTGAAAGGCCCAGAATTTCTCCAGGCTAATTTTCCTGGGGCTTTAGGTAACTCGCCCCAGGAAGCCCACATGGCGGCGGTCACTTCTGTGGGGCCCCTCTTTGGGGAGGGGCTCTCCCCTAGCTGGAGAATGTAATGATTTGTTTTGACCAATTATTTCATTTCAGCTTAGGTTCAGAATTTTCTGATCCTAAATTGAATCATTATAAAGGATTTTTGTCATGGTTTAGTTTGGGTGCTTTATTGTGCCTCACATGAACCATTGTTTAGTCTCATATGAGCCTAATCCATGGTTTGAGTGAGGCCCCAATGGGCAACGTTTAGAGGTCACACCTGCTAGTCTGGAGCTCAATCTGGAATTTCCTAGATTTCCCTCCTTGGGTAGCAGGGTTGGTTGCTCAACATACAAGCTCTGTTTGGTGGCGCTTTTATTTGAGAATAAAAAATAAAGTTTATTTTTAAGGTTAGCTCTGGCTCTCTTACCTGATTGTCTTTTTTAGGTTTTGACATATAGGAGTTTCAGCATGGTTGGGTCAGACCAACAACAATTTGGTTTTAGCCAACTATATGTTGGCATGATTTGGCTCTGACAGTGCGCTAAATCCAGTATTATGGCTATCAGAAACTGGGACATTTCTAACTGTCACAGAAATGAGCTCTTTCAATGTCTGGTAGTTCCTAAAACATCTGGATAAAGAATCAATAGATTTTTAAGAATGGTACAATGGTGCAGTTTCAAGTTGTGCTCTCCAACCAATTGGGCTGAGCAATCTCAATTTAACACTTGTTTTCATTATATCTTGTATGAACCCTGTAGTACTTAAGTTTTGAATTTTATAGGATTTACTGGAGATTAATGCTTAGGATCAATATACTGCTAATTTTTTGATACTAGGTTTACTGGCGACTTAAGCTGAGGATAAATTTACAATGATTATTTATTAGGGCTTTCAGCAGAAGATGCCATGAATTTACATCTATGATCGTCAGTCAAGGTTGCTGAGGAGTTTTGTGATAGGGTTACTTGTATATAATGATGAGACTTTCTAAAATGTATTTTGAGTTTCCAGTGGGTTACACAATGATATTTCTGAGTTTCTGGCAGGTGTAAAAATTTTACTCTTTGGAGTTAATTATTGGAGGTCAACCCTAGTAATCTTTCTACTGCACAGATTCAGTTTCCTTGTGCACCTCACGTTGTAAGAATATATATAATCTGATAATAGTATGATGACTATTATCCATAGTCAAGTTAGAATTATCTTCAGGCCCAACGCTTCAGCCAGTATTTCTGATAATACTGGATATCGCACTCTTAGGGATTTGTTCCCTATAATCCTGTCCACTTGATCTTTGTTAAGATCCTCTGATGACAGTTTCCTTCAGCCCAACACACAGTCAGCAGCAATCCCTTATCTGTGGTTCCCTTCATCTCTAGATCCCCGCTTGGATCTCTACTCTTCTCTGAGAGTCTACAATTATTGCCTTCTGCATTAATATCCTTGAGATGGAATCTTCACACTAGATGCTGATAGTCTAACTATTACCGAATCTACAGTAAAACTAATAATGTTCAAAGTAGTAATGTTTATATGTCTTTTTAAATGTGGGTATTAATGTGTGTTTTCGTATTATAGTGATTTTAGGGAATTTATAGGGGATTTGTCTAACCCTCAGTTGACACCTCTTTGAAGAAATGGCAGCCGTTGCCATTAAATCACCCTTCCTCATCTCAGCAGCGATGGTCTTCCCCATCTTGACTAGGATTCTGACGTTAGACATCCTCAATACCTCAAATGGAAATTGTCAGAAACATATCCTTAACATTTTTCTCTTGATCCAAGAAAATCATCCATAATTGGCTAACAACCTGCTTAGATAATGGGACTTTTTACCCATTATGGCAGGTCACTTCACTAACCAATTGATCCGCTAGTTGCAGGCAGCATCACTCACCTCAAAACTCATTAAACATTCCAAATCAGTTAGTGATAAAACCTGACCAATCCCAATTGGTACACCTGACAGTTAAATACTATCAGATGCCCTTATTTCATCAGCCGCTCCACCCGATGAGATATTAGGTATTCATCCAGATTGATCCCCTGACAGATATGAGTAGACAAATATCCTAAAATCCCCTGAACGTAGTTCCTCCAAAATTTGGGTCAACTGATTTTTGATTCACTTTGCCTTAGGGAATTTTTCCCCTAGCAATACCAGGTAATCTAGCAGGCTGGGAATATGGGCAAAAATCCCAACACATCCTACCTCTTGCCTAGATTTCCAGCGAGAAAAATACTGGGCATGGAAACGCCACTTTGGACACCTGGTCAAATACTTCAATGGTTCAAGCAGAGTACTTTTTTAATACTCAATGCTGCTTGGGATGACCTTCAGCATATGGCATTCCTCCTCTTCCTCCTCGCTACTGCCTACTCAGAGCGCGGTCCCCATGACTTCTTGTTGTGCCAGGCTGATTGATTTACTCATGATGATCTTTTTCCTTAAATTTGGTTTTCCCCATCAGGGTATATGACCTGCTGTCATATTCAGGTTTCTTGGTCCAGCGTCCTCAAATTTCTGAATCTCTCCTTGTCCTAGACAGGAGACTCTTGCCATCAATATTTGTCTCATGGCTTAATTAAGAATACTTATTTATGTTCGCCTTCGCTATTTCGCACATAACCTCTTGGCTGTAAGTCATTATTCCCTCAGAAAGCTTATTTCATTAATTAAATGAATTTAATTTTCCAAAATTGGAGCCTAATGGAGTGTAGGGTGCATAATGTCAACTTCTAAATCAGTCCAACATCCCCCCTCTAGTCCTGCTCATATGTTGAACTCAGAATCCCGCTACCAACAGCTTCTTAACAGCTTGTCAATTTTGGACCTTTGCCTATTCCAGAAAATGAGTCAGGATGCTCGCCGGCCCTCTTCTATGGTCCTTCCAGGATTCATACACCTAGCCTGGCATAAGCAGCTAGTTCTTCCATTGAGTTACTGGAAATGGTATATAATCTTATCAAAACCAGGCGTGCCATTATCTCAAATAACTCTCGGCTGACTCTTCCCATGCAGTCAATCCCCAAGTTGGAATTCAAAAGACTTCTGGATTTAGCTCCTTTCACTGAGGCTCCAAACATCATCATTGATGCTCCAGAGATCATGCCAGTTTCTTTGGATCATTTGTTCTCGGCCAAGTCAGACTTGCTCCCTGAGTTCCTCTTCTGACTTGGTCAGTTTTACCAACCCGTGGTGCTGGTTTCTGAGCTTTCAATCGGGAACAGCATTCATACTGAGCCCCCCTATGCTGAACTTTAAGTGCAAGTCACAGAGGCGTTGTCATTAGCGCTGAATCCCTCGGATATGGACAGCCTTTTGTATTGGTATACTGCCACTTATGCTCTCCGCTTTGCCAGCCAAGTTCTTCAAAGTTGGTTGATGAAGCTTCCAGCCTCACCTGACTTTCATCAGTCATTCAGCTTCAGTTTCCGCAAAGCCCAGTCATCATTTACAGGATGCAATCTGTTCTTTACATGACTACCTCTTCTCTGGAGCTTCCCATCGCTATCTTCTGGTGATGGCACTAATTAGTGGTTAGATTTGACAACCTCCCTTGAGTATTCCTTCTTTGCTGCCAGCTCACATGTCTGGTGTTCTTGATGAGGCCCATCGGCAGGTACTCAAGACAAGTCTTCCAGCGCCGGTGTCTTATTGGGATTACTCAGGGTTATGTTCCAATTGCCTCTTCCTTTATTGCTGTTTTCCACCCCACTCTGGGGTTTCACAATTGGCTTCTTCTGATATTACTATTTCTCTTCCCCTAGTTGCATTCTCTCAGGGCTCAGCATCAGCTCAACAAACATGGTTTTGAGTAGGACTTGCCCTTGCAAGTGTCCAATCACATATCAATTTTGATGGGCTATTCCTTCCTACTGCGATTCATCCTCCCTCCCCAAGAGGCAATATAGGCGGAATCATCCCCGCACTGAGGACAACCAATAAAAATAAAAAATTTTATAAAAATATATTGGCTTTTTTATCTATGCTTTTAATATATATATTTTTTACAATATATTTTATCAAATTTTTTTATTTTTCTTTTTCTTTTTTTCCTATGGAACTTGACCTTGTTTCTTTTCAGAGGTTCATCTTTTCCCCCAAACCGGATCCTGGGCACTTCTTTTCTACCAGTTTTCTATAGTTCAGAGGTCCTTTTTTCATACTTAACCATCTATATTGGTTCAGAGGTCCTTTTTTTTACTTGACCTAATCATTAGGACATGACCAATTTAATGGTTCATCAGTATTTTGGGAACTCTTTTTTTGCTTTTTTCTTTGATCCATTGCTTTAAATAAATATCATGGACTTGATTTATTACTCTTCCATCCAAGAGATTCTTGATAGAATAAGCATCAGTCGCCATCTTGGCAATTGCTTCGATTGGACCTGACCATAATGCATCCAACTTGTTTCTTCATCCAAAACCATGCATATTGCAATAGGCGACTCTTTCTCCTATTTTATATTCTTCTAATGGTGGTCAGTTCTTATCATCTGTCAATTTCGCTCGTATCCTTTTCTTTACGGTAGTATCAAATGCTTGTGATTGCATATCAATCAGGATACTCATCATTCAGTTCAGGTATTGTTCAGTACTCATCCCCAACGTAGGTTCTACTACTGAATATATATTGGTGGTAATGCGGCCTTCCTCCCATAAAGTAATTCAAATGGCGTCTTTCTCATTGCCATATGATGACTGATGTTGTAGGTGAATGTCACTGAACTCAGGTATGTTCCTCACGCAGAAGTTCTCCCTGCGACCAGCTTTCTCAGTGTTGCGGCCAGCATCCCATTGATCTATTCTACCAGTCCTTTTGTCTCCAGCCAATATGGTACTGACACAACTCCCCAGATCCCCATTATTTTGTTTAGCCTTGGGATCACATGGGATGTGAAGTTGGGTCCCATTATCGCTCAGTATAACTTGTGGACACCCATGCTGGTATACTACTTGATCCAGGATTAATCTAGCAGTACTGGTAGCATCAACTCGGGTTAATGCTTTTATTTCAACCTATCTCATCAGATAATCGATGGCCACTATGATGTATTTCACTCCTCCCGTACTCATTGCTAACGGTCCCATCACATCAATAGACACCATGTTCCATGAAAATCCAGGTTGGACCAGTCAGTATCCAGTTGTATTCTTGTGTGGTTTATGCAGTTGGCATTTCACGCAACAAGCCAGATGATCCGCAACATCATAATTAATCAATTCCCAGTAGTAATACTGGAAAATATGGTTGGTCATTTTTCTCAGGCCTCCATGCCCGACAACCTTATGAGCGGCTATAACTATTGCTGCTCTCTCCAACAGTTTTGGAAATAATAGCCATTTCCCGCTTATCATCTTGAATGCTTGTCCATCCATGGTCTCGGTGTTTTTCAACACTTTTTGAAGTGCACCTTGGATCTCTCGAGGCTTGTCCTCAATTCTTCCTTTGACCATTCTCTGGAATAGCTCATCCGCCTGCTGATATACCAACTGGACCATTGGTAACCGCAATAAGCCATCCGCGTTCTGGTGATAAGCCCCCACTCAGTGGATTATCTTGTAATCATAAGCCTGAAGCTTGAGTGCCCATTGGGCAAGTCATCCTTCAGGTTCTCACATATTGTGCAGCCAACACAATGAAGAGTGGTCTGTCACCACCTTAAAGTGCGTCCCATGGACATACACCCAAATTTGTTTACAGGCATAAATGACTGCAAGACATTCACGCTCAGTTATGGTGTAATTTCTCTCTGCGGCAGAGAGTGTCCAGCTCACATATGCCACTGAATGTTCGTCCCCAAGTTCATCTACTTGGCTCAGTACAGCGCCAATCGCCGTCAATGAAGCATCGGTTTGAATGATAAACTCCCAATTGAAATTCAGATATCTCAGAATTGGCAAAAATATCAGGTACTGGCGTAACTCATCAAAAGAGTCCTGAGCCTCTTCATTCCATATGAATCCTTTTTTTGGATCCTTTAATAAATGAAATAAGGGCTCAGCTATTTGGGCGAAGTCCCAAATAAATCTTCTATAGTATCCAACCATCCCAAGGAATACTTGGATATCTCAGACACTCTTTGGAACAGCCATCTGCTCAATAGCTGCTATCTTCTGGGGTTGCAGCTGCAATCCATTTGCATTGATCACAAATCCCAGGTATTTAAGCTCCTTTTTGAAGAAGTGGCACTTCCATGGCTTGATCTTCAGGTTAGCCGCGGACAGTCTCTTAAACACTTCCTCCAAGTGCTGAAGGTGATCAGTAAACGTCCTACTGAACACGTTTATATCATCTAGATATACCAGGATGCACAACAACTTCAGGTCACTTAATACCACATACATGGCCCTCTGGAACATTGCGGGCGCATTACAAAGACCCTGGGGCATCCTAGTCAGCTGGTATAATACCTGTGAGGTGATAATCGCACATTTTTCCTGGTCTTCTGCTGGCAAGTCGATCTACCAGTATCCCAAGATTAGGTCCATCGTGGAGAAATACTTTGCTTCTCCTAATTGGTCCAGCACATCATCAATCCTTGGTAGGGGATAAAAATCCTTCTTCATAATTTTATTCAGCCTCTGTTAGTCAATCACTACCTGATTTGATCCATCTTTCTTCTTTACAATCAAAATTGGGCTTGCCCAGGGACTTGATGATGGAACTAGTAGCCCATGCTTTACTAGTTTGCTGATCTCATCTTCCACTACCGCTTTGGTGGCTTTTGATCTTTGGATCAGTCTCATTCATATTGGTAAATTTTCTCCGGTGTTGACTTTGTGAATTACACCTTGTGCGCATCCCAAATCGTGATCATCCTGAGTGAATACTTCCTGATATCTCTCAAATAATTCAAGCACCTCCTCCTTCTGCCCTTCTGGCAGATCTGCGAGCTGTTCTCAATCAACTAATAATTTGATGCTTTTGGCTGCTCTGGCCAGTAATCCCATTTCCTCAAGAGACCTAAAATCATGGAATTGTCTCAATTCTGCCATCAGGATTAAATGAATAAATGCAATGATTTGATTTTTCTTAAACTTCATCAGTTTTTCACTTAAATTCGTTAAGAGAACTCGTATTTCTCCATGGCCTGTCATAATTATCCCCAGGAGCCGCCCAAGGCTCCACTCTGGACTTCTTCCAGGGGCTTCCAACTTCATACAACAACTCCAGAATCTCTGAAGTCAACCCTGTGTTGACTATCATCTGCGATCTGGCCAGTGTGTTTTCTTCCTTCTTGATCTGCAAAGGGATTTTCCAGTTTTCTAGGATTTCGTCCAGCATCTCCCAATGCTTCCTACCAACTAATTGGTACTGAATTGGTACAATGCCATCATTGTATATCAAGTTGATGAAATTATTTCTCCAGTTCAATGGAACTTCACCATTCTTTTGATATACTAATGGTAACGTCTGACCCAGGATGGTCAACATATTTTCCTCAAAGTTACATTTAACTTCATATATCCGAAGAAGCTCCATTCTGATCAGGATATCATAGTTTTGGTTCACCAAAACTATCGCTGGTATGGATACCACCAATGACCCAAATTGTGTAGCAGCGCACTATATGCTCCTTAGGAAACGGTGGTGTTTAGCCCAGCTGTTCCATATTCTTTTTTGTGTTCCAAGTCTAGAGAGATCTTCATCTTCTTCACCAGCTTGGTCGACACAATGTTGATGGGCACTCCGCTGTCAACTATCATGTGTACCCTTACTTGATTCACCTGAATATCTATATATGTACACTCAGAGTATTGTAATAGAGTATTTACTGAATGAATTGTGGCGTTATTAGCCAAATCTAGGGTATTGATGATCTGTGCTGATAATTTGGGAAATGATTCCTTAATTGTGCTAAGTGGAATTGACAGGTTTGCCTCATGCAAGCAAATATTGGTTAACTCATCAGGATTCTTGGCAGTCCAAATCTTCTCTGCCAGTTGTCAGGCGTACAGCCAGGCAACCTCCTGAACTATCTCAGGGTCAATTTTCTTCGCCCCAGCTCTGGTCACGGCGTTTATGTCCATGTTGACCACTTGATATATTTGATCCTGCTCATCATCCACAAACAGATCACTAATATCTATTTCTTTGTTCATAATATTGAGAGGAACAGGTTTCTCCGCCATTCTAGACTGTTCCTTATCTAAACAGTGGGACCTTTTCCCAAATCCTTGGTGGCTGCTGTCTCTTTAGCCTGGACCATATTAACTTGATCCTTTGGCTTCTTGCAGTGTGTGGCGAAATGCCCTTTCCTGCCACACTGGAAGCAGACCTTTTCCTTCTTGTTTAACTAATTGTAATCCTCAGGCTTATTCCCTGGCACAGTTTGGTTAAAAGTCTCCTTTGCTCCTTCGCCTCTCTTAGTGGGATTCAAACCTCAGACCAGATTTGACTTGGATCTTCTATTAGGAGCATCGAACGTTGCTCCCAAAATCTTCAAATTGTCTACCATTTGTGAGGTAGTTATCTCAGTCACAAATACAGTAGACATAATTCGATGCAAATTGTGATAGGGCCAAAGGGCCGCTTGTAAGGCGATTCTTGCATCAAATTCATCAACACCTTCGCTCTGGCCAGGATCTGCGATTCCTGGTAGAATCAATCTGCAAAGCTTGCAAGAGACTCATCTTTATGGAATTGAATTCCCATAAAGTCTTGCTTGCATTTTGACATGCAGGTTGGACTGCCAAATTCCTTCATTATTGCCGCCTTAGCCTCAGCATAAGACCAGCTGTCCCCCTCCAGGTGGGGTAACACCAGATTCTGACAATCTGTGTTTGAGCAGTTCATGACCGTCAACACCTTCTGATGATCCCTGTATCTATTCATGGTCATATCAAATAGTTGGAAAAGCGCTGGGGCGTTATCCCGATGGAATGTAGGCAATTTAGGGGTTGCTCTGAATTCCTCCAAGTCAGTTAAGGCCGACTCTCTCAGTTTGCCTACTCAGTTTGGCTACTCAGTTTACTTGCGGAGTCTCATTGGGCGTCATCTCCAAAATAGCATTGAATGCGGGTGGCATATTTCTTGGGGTATTCATTTTCCCAAGTATCATTCAAAGACTTCCTTCTTTGGCATCATTAGCCACATCAGACTCGCTTGCACTTCTGTGTGCTTTCAATTTCTCTATTTCTTTCAATAAATTCTCAATGCCCACACCAAATTTTCTCAAACAAACGCGATCCACTTCACATTCCATTTTCAGAAATAGGACCTCTCAGATAAGGTTCCTTCTTTATTCTTAACGAATTCACTTTGCCAAGTAACTCGTTCCCAAAGTTGGCTACATTATCAACTCCTTCTTCCACCTTGGTTACTTGTTCTTCCAAGACCGCGAACTCCCAGTGGTCCACTGAGTTTAAAGCGTTCTAGTTCACTGTGGCAATCTCAGTCCACAACCTACGCATCTCTTCTTTGTGTGACATTCTGGATAAATTCTTCTACTCAACTACCCCTGTAATGAGCACCAACTTGTAAAAATTTTACTCTTTGGAGTTGATTATCGGAGGTCAACCCTAGTAATCTTTCTACTACACAGGTTCAGTTTCCTCATGCACCTCGCGTTGTAAGAATATATATAATCTGATAATAGCATGATGACTATTATCCGTAGTCAAGTTAGAATTATCTTCAGGCCCAACGCTTCAGCCAGTATTCCTGATAATACTGAATATCGCACTCTTAGGGATTTGTTCCCTATAATCCTGTCCACTTGATCTTTGTTAAGATCCTCTAATGACAGTTTCCTTCAGCCCAACACACAGTCAGCAGCAATCCCTTAGCCATGGTTCCCTTTGTCTCTAGATCCCCGCTTGGATCTCTACTCTTCTCTGAGAGTCTACAATTATTGCCTTCTGCAATAATATCCTTAAGATGGAATCTTCACGCCAAATGCTGATAGTCTAACTATTACAGAATCTACAGTAAAACTAATAATGTTCAAAGTAGTAATATTTATATGTCTCTTTAAATGTGGGTATTAATGTGTGTTTTTTATTATAGTGAATTTTAGGGAATTTATAGGGGATTTGGCCATCTAACCCTCAGTTGACACCTCTTTGATGAAATGGCAGCGATTGCCATTGAATCACCCTTCCTCTTCTCAGCAGTGATGGTCTTCCCCATCCTGACTAGGATTCTGAAATAAGATATCCTTGAGACCTCAAACGGAAAGAGTAAAAAATGTATCCTTATTGTTTTCCTCCCAATCCAAGAGAATCATCCATAATTGGCTAGCAACCTGCTTAGATAATGGGACTTTTTAACCCATTATGGAAGGTCACTTCACTAACTAATCAATTTGCTAGTTGCAGGTGGCATCACTCACATTGCAACTCACTAAACATTCCCAATCAGTCGGTAATGAAACCCAACTGATCTCAATTGTTACACCTGATAGAAATTACTATCAGATGCCCTTATTTTATCAGCCGCTCCACCCGATGAGATATTAGGTATTTATCTGGATTGATCCCCGATGGATATGACCAGACAAATATCCTAAAATCCCCTGAACGTAGTTCCTCCAAAATTTGGGTCAACTGATTTCCAATTAACTTCGCCTTAGGGAATTTTTCCCCTAGCAATACCAGGTAATCTAGCAGGCTGGGAATATGGGCAAAAATCCCAACAGCAGGTTACGCCAAAGATTCTTAATTTTGTAGCCTTACCAATTTATTATGCCTTGTGCTACCCCAAAATACAATACTAATTCTAGATAATATGAAAGTTTGTTAGAAGGGTATGAACTTCTATAAAAGCTACATACTTATCTATGTAAAGATTTTTTTGCCTATTCTTCTCTTTTTTGAGTGATTTGTTCATGGAAATCCTAGATAGGAAAGAGACGCTAAGGATTAGATGCTGTGACAAGCATTTAGGGAGTGGTTGGCACTACCAAACCCACCTGATGCCAATGAAGGCAGCTCAGCAAGGGGTCATCAGTTTTAATGATTAGGATTTTAGCTCATTAGCCAAGTTCCTGAACCATTTAAAATTGTTGAATTTTTCAACAAGTGGCGCTCATGGCTAGGAACTTTGTTAGTGTGTCTTGCTTAATTTCTAGAAGCAATGTCAGTTTGTTAGTATGTGGTTTATACCAACTTGTTTTTTGGCGCAGAATGCTGAAAGTTCCCATGTGATCCGCCATTGATTTTACTAGTTATAGAGGTCACAGCTATTTATAAAAACTTTCTGCAATTTATTGGCTATGGATTCTTCCAATTATTTCTAAATTTTGACTCTTGGAGTGCTATCATTATAATGGCAACAAATTCTGCCAGACTTATTTACAACCCCTTTTAGAGAAGTTTACAACAGAGGACCGCTCTTTTACTTTGTCAAGGTCACTTGTCATGGATACAGCTAAGAAGAACTAGATTGGGCTCCCAGTTGGGGTGCTCAAGCACCCAGTGGAGAACCAGAATGCCAGAGGCATAGCAGTCCAGGCGACTAATAGAAGTGGGGATCTATGGGAAACATGAGGGATTCAAATGTTCAGTAACGTACTGAAGGCCCCAAGGCAAACCAGATGGTTGCATTGGGGGCAATCGCGAGTATTGCGGGGCAACCCCCAAGGCGGGAGAGGCAGGGAGGATGATGACTCCTCCAGGGTTTGCAGTTGCTGGCCTTCACTTTCTGAGAGGGGGCTTGCGCACCAGCAAGAGATGGCACAGAGGCCACCACATTATTGGGAATATGGGTAGAAATGTGGTGAACCCCATGAGAGGGGCTAAGACTGAGCTTCCCCTGGAGGGGGCGCTCTAGATCCCGCTGGTGAGCTAGGCCCACAGCGGCAGGGGCGGCCATGGAAGCCAAACCCATGCATAGCGGGCCAGGGACGCCTTGAGGCTGCTCCAACTGGGAAGCAGTGTCAGTGGACTCAGCGCCTGAATGAATGGAAGGGCCTCTGTTTAACAGACGTGTGGAAATGAATGGAGCAGTGGGTTCACCATTGGGGGTGGGACAGATTATCGCATTTATTATCTGCTGCCACATGGCAGAATTAAGCGACCAGATAATTCAGTCAGCAAACATTGGGAAAAGAATTTGGGTGATGGCGCGCTTCGTTGGATTAATCAACGGAATCATTTTTTTAAGTTGTGTTAAAGTAGATGGAGCCCGCGGCAAACTAAGCATATTATTAGAATTTAACTTGGCAAAAGGCAAAAAGAATGAACTGAGAACACCCTATGTGGAGTCAGTTGCCTTTTAAATGGGGTGATAGGCATGGGGAAGAGTCAGGTGATTAGTCATTTGGGGATTGGGAAAGGGAATTGGTTTGCTGACTTGGAAGGGGGTGAAAGGTGGCTCCTGATTTTGGAAAAAGCTTAGAAAAATATTGCAAATTTTTCCAACTTCATGAAACCAAGCCGAATCAATTCTGCCAAACCAGGCCCAATGACTTGAATTGGCCTTTTTGCACAGCTGGGGCAGTCCAGATTTGTCTCAGGAGGCAGGGGTCCATGGATCGGGTTTGTTGCAATTCAGGCTGATCCCATGATTGGGCAGCTCGTATAATCCAAACTTCCTGGATCCATTTTAAAACATTGGACCTGATGATCTGAGCCATTTGGAACCAGGTTTGTGATTCAAGCCATGTTCCAATCTGGCTTCTGAAGCAGGCCAGCCTGGACCATCTCCCTCAGTCCAGAAATTAGAGCTGGGCTCCAATAATGGGAATGGCCATTTTCACAATTTTTGGCCATGGCTTGCCTGAGGAGTGGGTGACCTCAGGGTCCTCTCCATGCACCCTGATGTGAGCCATCTCCCTGCAGACCCCTTCTATCAATCTTACCAGGA
The DNA here is from genome assembly GCA_022478985.1 of Massospora cicadina. NCBI lineage: Eukaryota > Fungi > Entomophthoromycota > Entomophthoromycetes > Entomophthorales > Entomophthoraceae > Massospora > Massospora cicadina. The sequence continues at coordinate 83,040 of JAKSZP010014770.1, forward strand.
TTGAAGAGGGTGGAAGGGGTGAGAGTGGGATGGCTTTAGGTAGGAAAGCAATCACCAAGCGCTCATCTATCACATGGGCGAGGTCGCCCAGTTGCAACAGAGGGTCCACTGGAGCCTTGAGGCCCCTCTTCATCTGGAAGGGGTGCTGAACCCTATCCAGTTGCAAGTGCTGGTCCCCAAGACTTACACTACCCTTCCCTTTTTCAACAAGGAAAATCCCACCCCTGGGGGCATGAACCATGTTATAAAATTGGCGGTATTCAGAAGATATGCTGACGGTTTTTGCACAGGGTTTAACCCACTGAGCAATTAGGACCAACGATATGATGATCATTATCCCCAGGACAACAAAATAAACTTTTCAAAATAATACAGAGCACTCGCTCTCACAACTTTCATTATTTAATATACTTAATACAACTGCTTCTTGCTGTTTCCACCTTTTCTCTAAACTACTAACAACCTCCTCCTCTTGATCATTTCGTCTCGCCTATATTGTAGTGACTTTGGATACTACTGCTTATATGGCTTAGTAATCTAATTCGCCATATCTCATTGGCTCCATCAATTCTTCATTCATAGATTTCACTATTGCCTAATTTGAGGCGATTTCACAATAACTCAATATTGCCTCATCTCAAGATACTCAAATAGTTATTACTCGTATTAAACTTGGCAGATCCTACCCATTCTGCTATAAATGACTTAGGGTTTATCGTCCAGTCATATCAGATCGCAACATTACCCCCTCCTTGACTGGATAATAAGGCTCCTATTGCTTATACACCCAGAGGAACTTTGCATTCACTCTATTGATGATCTGACCACTAGCAGGGTCCTTGATTTTATATGCATCCACCCCAGTATTCTCAATAACTTTGAATGGCCAAATCCAGATACTGACCAACTTGTGTTTCCATCCAAAACCATGTTGATCGTGGAATAGGACCTTGTCCCCATATTAAAATGGTGCTACCCCTCTACGCCATACCTGATCAGCATCTTGAGTCTTAATCTTCTTGGCTAAACTGAATGAGTATGCTTCAGTTTTCAAATTGATTAAGTTTTCAGCTAGAGTCATCAAATATCGTTGGAGATCCATTCCACCAGTATCTTCTACACAGTTTTATAACAGCGCTGGAAGGGAAGGGTGTCAGCAATATAGTAATTGACAGGGACTCTTCCCCATGGATGAATGATAACTAATATTATAAGCGAAGATAGCGGTGGACAAAAGGGAGCTCCAATCCAAGGGTCAATCTGCTACTAATTTATGGAGTATGTTCACTAAAGTCCCATTGACCCGCTCCACCATTCCATTTGATTTGTGATGGTATGATGTTGTCAAAACCCCTCGAATGGCCATTAGCTCTTTAAGCTTTGGAAGAAAGTGGGAAGTGAAGTTAGTTCCGTTATCAGTAAGAGTGAACTGGGGACAACTGTGTCGCTGAATCATACACTCCATAAAAACTTGGCCACCGTTACCGCCCCCAAATTGCATATTAGTCATGCCTCAACCCACCAAGTCAAGTGGTCAATTGCTACCAGGATATATTTGGACTGGTTTGCCCCTGTTGGTAAGGGACCCACAACATCAATTGAAATGGTGTGCCAGGCAAAGTGCGGCTTCATTAACTTGTATGAAGTCTTCTGGCGGAATAGTTTTTCTGCTTGGCACTGGTGACAGGAGGAGATAGTATCAAGTACATCAAAATTCATGCTTTTCCAGTAATGCCAAGGACTCAATAATTCCACGGTCTTCCATAACCACATTTCCAACTGCATGGTGTGCGCTCATTATAAATAGTTGGGCGAGCGGAAGGCCTTAGATATTCACGATAGTGTCCTCTACCCGCTTATACAATTTCATTTTTTCTGGAATGTATTGGCCCTTTTCTATCCAATACCTTGATGACTGGTGGAGGTTCATCATAGTACTTGCCACTAAGCATCTTATATAACATGATATCACTCAGATCTGCTATAACTGCAATTGTGGGTAATCTCAATAAACAATCAGCATTCATGTGTTTTGCTCTAGGTCAATGAAGAATTTTGAAATTATATGACTGCAATTTAAGAGCCCATTGGGCCAGGCGCCCTTCCAGTTCTTTCAGATTTTGTAACCAGTATAGCGAGGCATGATTCATGACAACTTTGAATTTCATCCCATGCAAATACACCTGGAATTGCTTATAGGCATAGATCACCACTAAGCACTCCTGCTCCATCACAGTATAATTGCGCTCATGGCTGTTCAAGCTATGACTGCAATATGCTATGGGGTGCTCTTCTTCTTCCTCATCTTTTTGGGATAGAACTGCCCCCACAACGGAAAGGGACGCATCCATCTGAACAATGAACTCTTTCTCAAAATTGGGATAGCATAACATCGGTGCACCAATCAGTGCCATTTAAAGCATATCAAAAGTGCATTGCTGACGCTCAGTCCATTTTAAAATGGTGTTCTTTCTTAATAACTCGAATAGTGGGCCCCCAATACAGCTGAAGTTAGGGATGAAGCGCTGGTAATAGCCGACCATTCCCAAGAATACCTGTATATCCCGCTTTCTATTGGGTGGAGTCATTTTTTGAATAGCTTCCACCTTAGCTAGTTGAGGTCTCAGCCCCATAACATCAACCACAAATCCTACGTACTCCAGCTGGTCCTTAAAGAAATGTCATTTCCGAGGTTTGAACTTAAAGTTGGCCTCAGCGAGCTGGTGGAATACTGCTTCTAAATAGTCAAGGTGTTCAGAGAAGGTTTGGGAGAAAACATTAATGTCATCAAGGTATACAAGGATGCATGACAGTTTTAGGTCCCCAAGAATAGTGTCCATCTCCTGTTGGAACGTAGCTGGGGCGTTACACAGCCCTTGCATCATCCAATTCGGTTGAAAAAGACCTTTGGACGTTATTATGGCACATTTCTCCTGCTCTGCCACTGGCAACTCAATTTGCAAGTAGCCCGAGATAAGGTCCATAGCTGAGAAGAATTAAACTCCCCCTTTTAATCCAAAGCATCGTCATACCGCGGTAAGGGATAGAAGTCCTTTTTGGTGATGCTGTTGAGCTTTCAGTAGTCTATTACTACACGGTTGGTGCCGTCCTTCTTTTTTACAATCAGAACAGGCGAATCCCATGGACTCTTGGATGGTTCAAGCATCCCTTGCGCTAATAGCTTGTCAATTTCCTTGGTTACTACTTCTTCTGCCACCCTTGATCGGCGGATTGGCCTTGACCTGATGGGAGGATGATCTCCAGTGTCCAGCCTATGAACCACCCCCACGCACATCCTAAATTGTGGTCAACAGCGAAAATCCCTCTATGTTTTTGAAATAAGGCAATTGCCCTATCCTTCTGTGGTTCTGACAGCCCCATTAACTCGTCACGTGATACAACTGCCATTACATTAAGCTGTGGTTTGAAAGGCAGACCAAATTCTTCCAGCAACTCAAATTCATGAACCAAAAGAACCTCCTCAATGGGGATTGAGTGTAAGTATGACACTATCTGGTGGGCGGTGGATTTGCAGCGGTACTGTTTGTAGGTTTGCAAGCAAAACTTTTATCTCCCCTTGCCCTGGTAATATAATGCTTGGGGCCACGTGGGGCTCAAACTGTGATTGCTGATATGGCCCAATAACCTCCCCATAGAGTCCGTCTAGAATTTCAACCACCAACTCAGTGCTCAATATAACTTGATGCCCAGATGGAATAGATATAGGTCCAGCCACTATGAGCGTCAGCCCTTGATATTCATAAATCTGTTGAGGAAGGGCCTGGGTTTTACCCTTTAACCAATGGTAGCGCACTTGGATTACTCCGTCGCTATAAGATAGATTGATATTCCCCATATGTACCAGATCATTTGGCACTCCGCTAGAGGTGAAGCAAATTGGTATTTGCTGACCCAATAATTCAAAAGTCTCATCCATAATGTCAATGACAGCCCCATAGTGTCACAAGAAAGCAGTTCTGATTAGAAGATCATAATGGCTATTTGGTAACACTATAGCTGGGGCTACAATGACAATAGAACTGAACTTCAGCAGAAGCGCGCTGTATGCTCCCTCAGAGACCGTATTTTCCACTCCAGCAGTGCTGTATACCATCCGGTGTTCCACATACGGTTTTAATGACAACCTGGCCACCAATTTAGTGTAGACTATATTGATACGGGCACCAGTATCTATGATGGCACGGACTCAGGTCTTATCTACAACCAGGTCACAATAAGTACATTTGGAGTAAGACGCATCTCAACTATTTATAACATGGGCATCTAAGGAATCCCTGTTTCCAAGGAAACATGCAATCCCTTTACCAATTCTGGGGTATTGTTTTATAATAGTTTTGACTGGAAGAGCGGCGCTTACTGCTTGCAAAAAAGGTGCATCTGAGGAGGGTTCTAACTTTTCAGGGGTTACTTGGTTGAACATTTGGAAAGCATACAGCTCAACCTGCATCTGGGACCCTTCTTCTGCCATAGCCGCAGACTGCACGCGTGTAAAAGCATTCACCTGCCCCAATCATCTGCTGATATAATACTGACTCATTGTGCAAGGGAACTTCTGCTGAATATTCTAATTTGAGTTCAGGTGGGACGTCTGGTATAGTAGAGATATAGAGTCCCTTCTCTATTCCGCTCTGACTTTTCCCTGGTCATACTGTTCCAGCTGTACTCAAGAGACCAGTTGATTATGGCACCATTGTGCCAGATGCCCCTGTCAACTGCATATGAAACAGCTGACCCATAGGGTCCACGTCCCTGATTATTATGAAACAAGCCACAGCGAGAGTTGGGCTGGAAGTGGTCAGCATAAACAGGTTTAGAGCGATAGTTTGGCCTGGGACAATAAGCATGTATTGGGTGGGTATTTAACCGCTGAGGGTAACTTAGTGGAATGTGAACTGTACTAGCAGAGTCCCTCAAGTAAGATGATTTGGCAGTTATAATGGAAGGATTCCGCTTGGTATTAGGTGGAGGGAAGTTGGCTGATATACAGTGCAAAAACTAGAACAATTTAAAGAAAAGATACATCTTCATCCAACAGTGGGGCCATAACGTTATGTAACTCACAGTATGGCTTTACAGCAGAAGTCATCACAATACACACGTCTTATTTGTATAGAATTCCAGCCCCAATTAGAACTTGAGCTTACACCATAAATCTCTCAGCAAATGCGGTGAGGGTCTCATTCCTCTGAAACCTGATGGTCAAAAATTTGGCCTTCCGCTGTGACATCTTTGCAGTTCCGCTGAACAACCACAGCACTATCTCTTTAATTTCTTGGTAAGTAATGGAGCTGCCAATAACGTAACAGATGACTTGATCAGCACTTCTGACATCCAAGTAAGAAATCAACAGTTTTACTCTTTGTTGATCTGAAGCTCCTTTAGTCGCAATTTCAAATCTCTTAAAAAACCCATCAATATTCTCTTCATTATTAAATGGGGGCAGCTTATTGCAGCAAACCTCCTGGAGCAGCTCATCTCTATTAAGCACAGTGTCCAAAGCCAATTTCAGCTCCACATAAGCAACTGACCCAGAGTGTTGGGTAGAGTTTTTATCAAAACAACATGAATGCAACATAGCAAGCAACTGAGTTTTTATCATTTTGTTTTTAATTGATCAATGGGCCCCCTGTAGTGAGCACCACTGTTATGAAATTGGTGGTATTCAAGAGATACGCCAATGGATTTTGCACAGGGTTCAACCCACTGTGCAATTAGGACCAATGATATGATGATCATTGTCCTCGAGACAAAAATAAACTTTATAAAATAATATGGAGCACTTGCTCTCACAACTTTCTTTATTTAATATACTTAATACAGCCGCTTCTTGCTGCTTCCGCTTTTCTCTAAACTACTAACAACCTCCTCCTCTTGATCATCTCGTCTTGCCTATATTGTAGCAACTTTGGATGCTACCACTTAAATGGCTTAGTAATTTAATTCGCCATATCTCATTGGCTCTTTCAATTCTTCATTCGTTAATTTTACCATCGCCTAATTTGAGGCTATTTCCCAATGACTAATATCGCCTCATCTAAAGGCGCTCAAATAATTATTACTCATATTAAACTCGGCAGATCCTACCCATTCTGCTATAATGACTTAGGGCTTATCGTCCAGTCATATCAGAATCGCAACAGACCAAGGCATAGTTCTTGTGACGCTCTGGTAACTTTATGGCCAGAATGGCCATGATCTTCTGTGGGAGGGCGGGATGCTGTCAGGTGGGAGGCGTGGAATTCCTCTATCTGGTCCTTGCAGCTTGTACAATCATGTACATTCACCCAGCTGTTCTCATATGAGGGGTAACCTTTCCAGGCGACCAAGTAATGAATGGATCAGCGGGACCTTTGAAAAGCTACAATGGCCTCCACCTCCGCTTCCTGGGATTCCCCAATGACAATTGGATCAGGGGATGTTGGCCTTTCCCCCTTAAAGGAGGTTAGAAGGGATGTATGGAAGACTTCGTGCTGCTTCCAGTGCACGGGCAGCCTCAGGCGGTAGGCTCTGTTGCCTAAATCCTTCTCGACCTCAAAGGGTCCTGAGCACTTGGCTGCGAGCTTGCAGGTGGGGGCCTTCATGGAGAGGTTGCAGGTATCCAACATGACAAGGGAGCCAACCTTGATCTCATGCCCCGGAAGGTGCTTCTGATCAGTGAACTTCTTATAGTCCTTGATGGAATTTGTCAAGTGTTCACAGACCAGGTTGTGCATCTCGCAAAGAGAGCTCACACAGTCCTTTGCAGCTGGGACTTCTGAGTAGAGGCGGGGACCAATCTGGAAAGAGGGGTTATACCCCAGAGTGGACTCAAAGGGAGAGAAGTTGGTTGAGGAATGGAGGGAGTTGTTGTACGCAAACTGTGCTAGGAGTAGGTCCTTGTCCCAGGTGTCTTGCAAGGCCGTCGCATAGCAGCGCAAGTACTGCTCCAATACCTAGTTCACCCGCTCAGTCTGCCCATTGGACTGGGGGTGGTAGGCAGTGGATCGACAGGGCTTGATGCAAAGGAGGGTCAACAACTCTTCCCAGAATTGGGCTGTGAACTGGGGTCCCCTGTCACTCACTATCTCCTTGGGGAGACCAAACATGGCAAAGACATGGTCAACAAATAAATTTGCAGTCTCCACCGCAGTAATAGAAGAGAGGCAGGGTATAAAGAATGCCAACTTGGTAAACCAGTCCACGACGACCATTATTGCATCAGAGCCACAGGAGGGTGGGAGCTCCACGATGAAATCCACTGAGACTGAGGTCCATGGCCCCTCAGCCTGCTGCAACGGGTGTAACAGTCCCTTCTTTCCAGAGCGATCTGATTTTGCCCAGACGCAGATGACACAACGAGAGATCTAATTGGGAATGTCCTTTGAGGATTCAGGCCAATTATAGGTTCTCTTTATGAGATCTGAACATTTTTTGATACTAGGGTGACCGATGGTCTGGGGGACGTGGTGTTCCTCAATGACTCAGCTGCATAGGGAAGGAGGAACCCAAACCTGATCATGGAACCAGATTGTTCCATCCTGCAAGGTATAAGGGGTTTTCTTGTAGCCCATGGGCTCCAAGTCAGCCAGAAGCTTGATTCCTTCAGGGCAGCAGGTCTTGGAAGCGAGGACACGTGGGAGGAGCGGAGTGTCAGGGTCTACATCAGTGAAAGATACAGCAGGGGGATCCAATATGAGGATTTGGGAGGAGGTGCTACCATTATAAGGTCCAATGGGTCCTCCTCCCCATTGGGGAAGAGGGAGGGGTTGCAGCTGAGCATGTCCGTCAAGATGTTCAGTGGGCCTTTGATGAATTTGTACTTAAAATGGAACTCACAGAGATCTTGATACATGTGGGTCTGCCAGTGGCCTAACTTCTGAGGTTTGCGGTAGTAGAGCAGGACCTTATGGTCCGTCCAAATGGTAATTTTGTGCAGGGCGCCCTGCAGGAGATATCACCAGTGGGTGAAAGACCATGCCACCGCCGTGAACTCCTTATCATATATTGGCCACGCATGCTTGGTTGTGGTAAACTTCCTGGAGTATTAGGCAACTGGGTGCTCAACTCCCTCGTGGTCCTGCAACAGCACAGCGCCCACTGCCACTGACAAGGCATCTCAGGATACTATGAAGGGCCAGGATGTGTCAGCACGCTGCAGGATGGGGGCTGTGACAAAAACCTCCTTGATATCCTCAAAGGCCTGCTGGCACTTGGGTGACCATTTAAAGGGGACGTTCTTCCCAGTGAGGGGGTTCAATGGTACTGCCAGTTGGGAAAGAGTGGGTGGAATTTCCTCAAAAAGGTGACAGTGCTGAGAAATCTGCGAAGCTGTTTCTGAGTGATTGGGGTAGGTCAAGACTGAATGGCCTCCAGCTTGCAGGGGGATGGAATACCCATCCTTCAGGACAAGATTCCCTAGGAATGTAACCTCATCCCTGAAAAACTCGCACTTGGAGGGCTTAACGAATTGCCCTGCCTTGTGGAGGGCTACCACTACTGCTTCAAGGTCCCTGATGTGTTGTTTGGGGTGGGGGAATGAAACAGGATGTCATCAATGTAGGCCACCGCATAAGAGAAATGCAAGTCCCTCGACGCATTGTCAATGAGGCTCTGGAAGGTGGCTGGCGCATTCTTTAAGCCAAACGGCATCACCCTGAACTGGATAAGCCCCCAGCAAGTGCAGATAGCTGTGAGCCACTCCTGTCCCCTCGCCATCCTCACTTGATTGAAAGCGTTCACCAAGTCCAACTTCAAGAAGATGTGATACTTGGTGATGGCCTGTGCTATGATCTGCTCTAAGGGCAAGGGGTATGGGTCCAGGATGGTGATGTTGTTGAGGTGTCCATAGTTGATGCAGGGGCGCAGGGACCCATCTGCTTTCCTGGTGAAAAGTACGGGGAGGAAATTGGAGATGACTTCTTGATGAGCCACCCCTTCTCGAGCATGTCATCCAACCAACTGCTGAGAGACATATCTTCTTCCTCAGTTTAGGGGTAGAGGGGGCAGTTGATATTGACTAGGTCAACTGTCAGCTGGAACGTCAAGTCATACTCAGAGTGTGACAGGAGCTTGGATGCAGGGACATGTCAAAGGTGGCCTTATATGGGGCAAGGCAGAAGGGAAAGTCCAGAGGGAGGTCAGCTGGGATGGGATCTGGTGGGGCGATGGAACCAAGGGATGTGCTCTGGGGAAGGGTCTTTAGAAAGTGAGTCTCACCACTCAACTTGAGGTTTCTAAACATTAAGGAGTTGGTTGCAAGATTAATATAAACTTGCTGGCGGCGCCACCAACACACCCCCAAAATTACAGAGTAGAGAAAGTCCTGTACCGCTGAGAAGTGGTCGGTGAATCCAAAGTCATGAATTAAGAAGTGCAATGGACGTTGGATGCAGTGGGACATCATGGACTTGGACAAGGCGCTCAGGATGGATGAAGCTTCCTCCATCGTTAGGTCCAAGGACTGTTCCAAGCCAAGGTCAATGAAGTTACCCACTGCTCCTGTGTCAAGCAGGGCTTGCACTGTGATTACCCCTGACTCCGAGGGAAAGGAAATGGGAAAATAAGAAGTATGCTTGGTCCTCTTTATTGAGATGAGCTAGCGAAAGGGCGCCTGATGAGGGGCCATGGCCCAACATCAGGAGAGACTGGCCTGGAACTGTGGGGGTAGGGTGCAGCTGATCTGGAGTCTCTACCACTTCCTTATCCCACATGGGTAGATGAGGGTTAATATGCACACCTGCTCCACTCTCTTCAGGGGGTATGGTGGGTTCACCCTGGGGACGATCTCATCACACTGTGCAGACTCTGAACCCTGGGGACCCAGCGATCCAGGTTTTTAATCTGGGCTGGAGCCTGGCAGTATCATAAGTAAGAGTTTCCCTGGGGGACGTTAACCAAGGCAGCCACTGAGGGGAATCAAAGGGCAGATAGAGCAGGGGGGCGCTTCCCTTGGCTGTGCCCACCAGCAGGGGAGGTGGTATGGGGTGCCTTGGGGCAGCAATGAGACATGAAGGGTTGTGCCAGGGCCTGGCCTCAATTGCTTGGGCCACAGAAAACGTGACCTCTAAAGACCCAGGGAGGGGATCCCAAGCAGTATGGGCCACCGCAGTGGGGTCCAAGGCCACTCAGAATGTAGAGACTGCAATTTTGACAAGGATGGGGACAGTTGAAGCCAGGACCACAAAGGCCTCGATCAGGGAGTCCAGGTCTTTGGATGCCTGTCCCAAAGTAAACAAGCGGAGGAGGCGCGCTGGTCTTGACTCAGGGGCCTGGACCGCTGAGGTGACCAACGCCAACAAAGGGGTTGGGTTGCCAGGCTTGGCAGCAGAGCAGAGCACTCCCCTGACCCAATGGCGGGCATCCCCATCCAGGGCGTCGAGAAGGGCCACGCTCTGCTGTGCATCAGAGGGAAGCAGGGACTTCCCTTATCAGCAGTGAGGCGCACCTGGATCTCTGCCAGGACGCCCAGGATTTGATCAGCCACCTCATCTGAAGGGACAGGGGGAACCACCAACCCTGTTGTATTCACTGAAGGGGTAGCGCTCTCCATTGGTGCTTGGGTGGTGGGGACAAGTTCATCTGAGCCTGGTGGCAGGCCTGGATGAATGAAACCACCGTCCAGCAGGAGAAGGTCAGGTCATAAAGGGAAAGCACTCTCAGAGTGAGGGCGTAGGCCAGCGAATCGCCCATCCCACCAAGTAGGGCGGAGAAGGCTGAGATTAGCAGTCAGTTCATTATGTCACATATATGACTAAGAAGAACTAGATTGGGCTCTCAGTCAGGGTGCTCAAGCACCCAGTGGAGGCCCCAGAATGTCAGAGGCATAGTGGTCCGGGTGACTAATAGAAGTGGGGATCTACAGGAAACTTGAGGGAAGCAAATGTTCAGTAACATACTGAAGGCCCCCAAGGCAAACCAGATGGTTGCATTGGGGACAATCGCGAGTCTTGCGGGGGCAACCTCCAAGGGTGGGAGAGACAGGGAGGATGATGACTCCTCTAGGGTTTTCAGTTGCTGGCCTTCAGATTCCAAGAGGGGGGTTTGCGCACCAGCAGGAGATGGCACAGAGGCCACCATGTTATTGGGAATATTGGTAGAAATGTGGTGAACCCTATGCTCCATTCATTTCCACATATCTATTAAATGGAGGCCCTTCCATTCATTCATTAACCAGAGGGGCTAAGACTGAGCTTCCCCTGGAGGGGGCGCTCTAGGTCCCGCTGGTGAGCTAGGCTACAGCGGCAGGGGCGGCCATGGAAGCCAAACCCACGTGCAGTGGGCCAGAGACATCTTGGGGCTGCTCCAATTGGGAAGCAGTGTTGGCAGACTTGGTTAATGAATGAATGGAAGGGCCTCCATTTAATAGATATGTGGAAATGAATGGAGCAGTGGGTTCACCATTGGGGGCAGGACAGATTATTGCTTTTATGATCTGCTGCCACGTGGCAGGATCAAGAAACTGGATAATCCAGTCAGTGGACATCGAGAAAAGGATTTGGGTGATGGCATGCTTCGTCAGATCAATCAATGGAATCATTTTTTAAGTTGTGTTAAAGCAGATGGAGTCTGCAGCAAACTAGGCGGATTATCAGATTTATTTTGACAAAAGGCAAAAAGAATGAACTGACAACTGCCCTTGGTGGGGCCAGTTGCTTTTATATGGGGCAATAGGCATGGGGAAATATTGGAGGATTAGCTATTTGGGAAATGGTAAAGGGATTCAGTTGGCTGGCTCAGAGGGGGGTAAAAGGTGGCTCCCAATTCAGGCAAACGCTTAAAAAAATGCAAATTTTCCCAACTTCATGGAACCAAGCCAAATTCAATACTGCCAATCTGGGTCCCAATGACTCAAATTAGCCAGTTTGCATGGCTGGGATGGTCCAGATTTGTCTTGGGAGGCAGGGGTCCATGGATCGGGTTTGTTGCAATTTTGGCCAATCCCATGATTGGGCAGCTCATATGATCCAAACTTCCTGGATCTGTTTTAGAACGTTGGTCCCAATGATCTAAGCCGTTTGAGACTGGGTTTGAAATCTGAGCCATGTTCCAATCTGGCTTCTGAAGCAGGCCAGCCTGGACCATCTCCCCCAGTCCATAAATTAGAGCTGGGCTTCAATAATGGGAATTGCCATTTTCACAATTTTTGGCCATGGCTTGCCTGAGGGAGTGGGTGACCTCAGGGCCCTCTCCATGCCCCCTGATGTGAGCCATCTCCCTGCAGACCCCTTTTATCAATCTTACCAGGATTGAAGAGGGGGGAGGGGGTGAGAGTGGGATGGCTTTAGGTAGGAAAGCCATCACTGAGTGCTCATCTATCACATGGGCGAGGTCGCCCAGTTGCAACAGAGGGTCCACTGGAGCCTTGGGGCCCCTCTTCATCTGGAAGGGGTGCTGAACCCTATCTAGTTGCAAGGGCTGGTTCCCAAGTCTTACATCACCCTGAAAATTCTAGCTTTCAGTGCAGAAGCTACATTAAAATAACATAATCCGGTTAATCTGTGGGAAGTGTTGATATTGCTAACCAGATTATGGCTCTTTTTAATATCAGCTATTACAATTTATTAAGTAACCAACAATGCTAATGTAATTTATCTAAATTAAGGTTTATAACTACACAAATTTTAATGCATTCAATAGATCATCTTATGTTGGGCACTCTTGATAACTAAATTCAGCTAGTTTGACTTAGGAGATTTCAGTCAATCCTGCAGTTTTAGGTTAATAATGTCAGGCGAGCAAGACACTGATATGAAATAAAACCTACTTCAAAATTTAATTATTTAGTCTTTCTTTTGCTCATTAAAATGAGCTCATTCAATATCTGGAGGTTCCCAAAGCATTTATATGAATCGCCAATAGATTTAAGGATAATTCATTGGTGCAATTTCAAGTGCTCCCTAACCAAATATGTTGAGCTATTTCAATATAAAATTCTTTTTCAGAATATCAGGAATGAACCCTGAACTTTTTATATTTTTAATCTAATAGGATATTAGAGTCTAATGCTTAAGGTCAATCTACAGCTAATTTTTGAATTTAATAAAATTTATTAGTAACTAATGCTGAGGATAAACTTACACTAAAATATTCATTAGAGCTTCCAGTGGAAAATTCTATGGATTTACATTTATTATTGTCAGCCAACGTTACTGAGGATTTTCGTTCTAGGATTACTTTCAGACAATGCTGAATAATTTTAGGATGAAATTTTGAGTTGCCAATAAGTTACATCAATGATATTTCATAAGTTTCTAGAAGCTTATGCCAAAAATGGTTAAGGTCATAGCCTTACCAATTTATTAAGCCTTGTGCTACCCAGAATCAGATCTAACTCTAGATAATACGCAAATTAGTCAAATGAGCTGATCTGCTATAAAAGCTCCTTCTTTTTATTTAAATAAATATCTACTTTTTCCTGTTCTCTTTTTAAGTGATTTGCTCCTGGAAATCCTGAATAGGCAAGAGATCCCTAAGGATTAGATGCTGAGACAAGCATCTAGGGAGTGGTTAACGCTACCAAACTCACCTGATTCCAATGAAGGCAGCGTAGTAAGGGGTCAACAGCCTCATACTGTTAATACTGGAACACTAGCCAAGTTCCTTAACTATAGAAAGTTGGTGAATTTTTCATTAATAATTCATCATTATCTCAATAAATTATGATGAACCTGTAAAATTATTTTCTGAGCGCTCTTATGTGGAATTACAGACAAAATTGAGAGCTAACTTAATTATTTTAATGCTTATATTAGCCTTTTCCATACCTACAAGCTCTACAAAGAGTAGTAATGGGTTATGATACCAAATTTAACTGTGTAGCATGATATACCCATATGGTAAATTATCTCCACTAATGCGCAACCACATTGGAGGTGCCCAACAAAAGTCTTTGGGGCCATCATGTCCCTTGGAATAGAGTAATCTCTCTGAAGAAATGTTTAACTTGGCCTTAATGCCCTTGTTCTGATAGGCCTGATATTAATCAGATTACCTGTCATCTTTGCAAAAATAGGCCATCATGCTAAGGTTTTCTTTAATCTGGGTTCTAAACTCAAAGTTATTAATGAAGCCACAATTAATGAAGATTTGTAAAAAGACGGGCAGAATAGAACTAGTTTTTCCATCTGCCTCCTCTAAAAAAATCTAGGTGGAAATAAATTCCCCAGAACGACCTTCCATTAAAAAAATATGTGACAATGATACCCTTCCTCTGGCATTTGGAGTACAGTTAGTGACAAGGTGGCAATGAACACCACTTACAAAAAGAACATGAGGCAAAGTTTGTGAGAAAGTGTATTGAAGCTTTACATTCAGCAGTTAGGGCAACAAGAGCTTCCAGCCTCCTCTGAGGAGACCCCAAAGTTGGATGGGGTCTAAGTGGCCATACCTATCGAGGCCTTGAAGGAATCCAGCCCTATATTTGTGAAGATAATTAAAGCTATTTAGGTAAGCGGACACTTTGGATTTCAACACAATAGATTCTTCTGATGTATATTTCTGAGCGTCTCTATATTGATATTACAGTATTCAAGCTCAAATTTCAAAGCTATTGTAGACAGTGGGGCACCAGATCAATATTGTATCTTCTAGAATAGTGAAGAAACTGGCCTCACCCTTGACATAGATCATTGGAAATTGTGTGGTATGGTGGGGCCTCAAACAATAAAACTCTGAAGAATCCTACAACAAATTGCCACTGCATTTCAGCTCAGTGGTCATATCCACACTTTACATTGTTTTCCAAAATCAAAATTATTAATTTATCTATTAAAACCTCATTCATAGAAAACTTATAAGGTCAAAGTTGATTTTTAAAAAAATACTAGGAAAACTCTTTTATATTATTTTACAACCAGAAGAATTAGGCCTTGGGACCTCATAATCAGGGTTTTGTTGACCTTGTGTTCAAACATGAGAAACGTACTCATTGGTTATCAGCTGATTCATGGCTGTACCCAATGATTATCAAACAATATTCTAGAATTTTATGGTTTTCCACTATGCGCTAATAAAATTTTAACTAATCCAGAAAGCCATCAGTTTATAGTGGGGACAGAAATTAATTTAAAAAACTTTCCAGTGATTATGTGGTGAAATATTTTACCAAATATGCAAGTCAAACTTGGAACCTGCCACTTCATCTGGGTTTATACCCCCTGACCATGATGAAATTCACATTCTTTTAACTAACTTGTATCCTACCTTATTTAAAAGTGTGACAGCAGATATTTATAATAATTTTTATAATAATTTTATTTGAGGTGGGCCAACCTGGGATGATACCACACCAATTAAGGAGAATTGAAGAATGTGGGAAAGGAGGATAAACCCTGGAAATCCCATGCGTGGCATATGATAGGCCAGGAACTCCATGGACCGCCTTGCTATTTGCTATCTCAGTTTGGGGCATTGGTATACAATTCCAACACAGTCATAGATGTCCCCTACCCAAAGTCATGTATCATAATCAATCTCAGGGAGGCAGTGGTAGTGAATTCATATTCTACCACTGTGGTATCCTCCCCTTGACATCAAATATTTACTTTTGTTAATATTTTACAAGTTAGGAGATACTAATTCCCTATTATTTTGTCAATCTGAATAAAATTGGTCTTAACGGCAACAAATGCCAATTTTTATGCTCCCTAGTATCTCAGAAACATCTCTATGGGTTGACTGAAAATGAAAAGACTAAGCGCTAGCTTTTTTGATAGTATAGTGTTACTTTTGCAAAATACATTTTGATTTGGGTTGTGCACATCATGTGTTATATAATATTTTTTTAGTACTAGATGGTCCCAATGTGTTAAATAATATTAATACTTGTAATTATCCACCAATTTGCCTTTGTCATATTAGATGCTCCCAGGTGGAAAATGAAGCCATCAACAAAGAAACTAACCAGATGAAAAATATGGGATGTTAGTGCCCTTCAAAAGTCCTTGGACTCCCCAGAGTTGATTATCAAGGAAAAGGGTGATTCTGATAATGTGGTAATTTATTATAGGAAGCTTAACAATGTTATTAGGAAGAGCTCCTATCTGATATTATGTGTTGATGATGCGCTAAACCTTTTGGGCATGGCACAATATTTTTTGCCATGAATTTAGTTTCTGTCTATTGGCAGGTTAAGCTGCCTTAAGATGGGCAGATCACTTGCGCTATGATTACTTCCCAAGACCTCACTAATCCAATATTATTCTTCAAAGTCTGTTAAATACTCCTACAACTTTCCAGCAGGCTATGAACAGTATCTTAGGTAATTTAAAAATCTCCTAAGTCTCAATTTATTAGATGATATCAATGTTTTCTTGAAAGATTCACTACATACCTGCACCACTTGAAAGAAGTTTTCCACTGCCTTGCCAATTCTGATATCAAAATCAAGCCACATAAATGCAGCATTTTCTTAGAGAAGCTTAAATATTTGGGTTCAGCATTAACAAACATGGCTTATGGCCCCAGCAGCTGAATAAAGCTATTGAATGAATTATGCAGCCACATAGCAAATGCAAAGTCTAGGTGTTCCTTAGAATGATTAGCTATTACTGCTGATTCATTAGAATTTTTAGAAAAGTAGGTGAAGACTATTTCATTTCCCCAAAAACGGTCTACCATTTTTAGTTGATGGTGAACAGACATCTGGCCTTTAACAAATTAAGACTTTGTTTTGCTCAAGCGCTGCTACTAATGTACTTAACCTTAAATGAACTATTTATTATTTAGATGAATGCTTCTCTCACCTCCATAATGGAAGTGTTATCATAATCTCATTATTAGGAGTTGAGAATCCTGTACCTTACTGAAGTTGGGCGCTAGATGTGGATGAACAAAATTACACCCTTATTAAGAAAGAGTGTTTAGCAGTAATCTATACATGTAAACATTTTAGGTTATTATCTATCAAGTATATTTATGGTAGTAACTTACCATGCCTCTATGCACTGGTAACAAAATCTGAATAAGTTGGAAGAGCATCTGGTCCAATGAGTTGTTTGATAGATTGATAACTCAACGCTATGGTAAAGAACTAAAAGAGGTTCAACAAGCTCTATAAAAAAGAAGAGGCTGAATACTTTTGTCAAGAATGGGAAACTTTACAAGGTTATTGATGGACAACACTTCTTTCCCTAGCTTACCAAGTGGATTGACTTAAATATCATTGTCCATAAGACAATGTGCATAGAAAATATAAGAAAATGCTCAGACAATTATGATCACATTGTTATTGGATATCAGTGCCTTTTTAATACTTATGAAATGAACAACTGTTGCAAAGAATGCAAAGCTGAAAATCCTATCTGAAGTCCACTTCCTATCAATTAGTAAAAACCCAATTTTTATTGGTATACCATCTCTGTTGGCGTTGTGGTCCTATTGCCCAATAGTTGTGAGCAATTCAAATATATAATTGTGGCCATTAGTCACCTCACGAAATGAGTGGAGGCTAAAGCAGGTAAGATTCAGGCATTACAACAACAGTTGAGTTTATCTTAGACAACATAGTTTATTGGCATCGCTGCTCACAGTTTATTTTAAACTAATAACAGGATTAAAATATATCATTTAAATTATTGCTAAACTCAATGATTTTATAGATAAAAAGTGGAGCTATCCACTCCTTATCATCCTTAAACAAATGGTACCATATAATAGATAAATGGCACTCTGATGAGAATTAAGCAGCTTACCACTGGCTGGCCCTCTAGCTAGAACTGGTTCCTGCTTTCCACCATTTTTTATTATAATATAGCATTTCATTCTTTAACAGGGCTGCTTCATGAGCTTGCACTGAAACAGCCTTAAGATTGTGTCACTATTACACTCAATGCCTAATTTACAATCTAAAATTTATCATTTGTGCCTCTCAGACTACAACTTTTATGTTGCACTCATGGACAGAGAGCTAACTTTTTACTGAAATATCTCAGAGAAGTTCTTCACGGTTCAAAAAACTTAAAATATGGTATAATAAAGTATATTACTTGTGCCAATAAGACTAACAGCTTTGCTGTTGCCCTTATGGCCAGAGAAACTTTTTTAGCATGACTCCAAATAAAAAATCTTTAATGTAAAACATCTTACTAACTCAAGAAAGACTAAAACAATTAAACTCATTTAGCAACTTATTGTAGATAAAAATAAAACGTGTCAAAGATAATAATTGAATCAATGTCTAAAAAGTTAAATATAATATATCTTTATAAGGCATCATTAAAATAACAAAGAAGTAAACTAGGCTATATAAAATATAATAAATATAGCAGAAAACTAAAATGTTTAGTCAATCCATTTAGATTATTTTTAGAGTATTTGAAGTCTTGATAATATTTCACAATAGTCAAATTTGTTAATAATCTATCATTTTTTATCAAAAATCAATCTTTTTATTGTTATAACATATTAAATCATGTAGAAATGAACAAAGATACCTTTAAGATGAATTATCAGATATCCCAGATAACAGATAGATTACACATAATTAAATTCATCAAAATTACTACTTTATGTCAGAACAAGTAAATAAAACTTACCTTTATGATGCTAGTAAACAGATGATAATAAATAATGTTCATTGAATTTAAAATCAGCAAAAAAAAACATTAGACAACCATAAAATATAAAACTCACCTTAAAAGGATGCATTTTCTCTTTCAAATGACAAAAAATGGTTAAAAATGGTTAAATAAAAATCATACACCTAACGAAAATTAATTTTAACCATTAAAAAACTTTCAGAGAAAAATATGCCAATCAAATTAATTAAATGGTCATACTGGAGCCAAATATATTGTAATCTATCAAACTTAATTGCTATAATTAATACATTAAGTATAGCCAGCAAAGAAGTTACATTATAGGATGTATCAATAATCAGAAGATTTTCAGATCTTATGCTGGAACCAAACATCTAGTAAAATAAAGCATTAATATCTATAGTTAGTCAAAATATGTGAAATCAAAAAGCTTAACATAAAATGATGTGATATATATTTCAGACTTAAATGATTATGCTTACCTTGGTGGTAAGACTAAAATTCTGCAATTTAATTGGGGTATCATTTTATAAAATAAAATAGCTGTTACAATGTACCTTTTGTGCTTTATTATAAAATGCTAAGTTTATACTAAAACTTGTATGAATTACCTAAAGATGTGATTATTCACATGTAATTATTGATAAAAGCACTCAGGTATCAATTCACATCAACTTACTACAAGCTTTAATTAAAGCCTAGATTAAAAGTGATTTTATTAGTTAAAGTATTCACAGTTAAGCTTTATAAATATATTACAGGTTAATTTAGAGATTTAGCAGCAAATCAACTATGTAGATGTTAAGTGGTTGGAGAACTATAAAAATCTATTTTGTATTTAATCTTTTTTAGAATACTCTGACTTGTCTCTGAATGGCTGATACATCAGAGTGGGAGTAAAAGAGCTAGATTAAAGCTCTCTAACTAGATTCAAAAACATGGGGTAGAAAAGCTTCTTTTAAGAAATCTGGCTGCTTGAAGTTTACAATCAAATTGCCACAGTTTTAAGCTACTGAATTGCACCTTAGTAAAAATTATTCAAAAATTAACACAAAAGCAATTCAATGAACAATTTGAAGTTAGTATTGCTAAAGCAAGTAAAAATATTATGTCATACCTAAATCAATTAGCTGAAAAACACTCCCAAAACAGCATCCCAAGCTTAAAAGGGTTACCAAGAAAAAGTGCGCCAAATAAATAACTGAGCCAAGGGGTTGGAGATTTCAATTACTTTATAAGAAGCACCCTATGCTTTCCCCATTTTTGTATTCTTGTGTTAACCAAGAGAATATAAGTCCCACTAAATATTTGAGAAGCTGATGCAGACTTTAATCCAGATATTGAGCAGATCATATCCTAATGCGCTAGCTCAGAAAGTAAAGTCTCATAGTATGTTAATAAGGACTAAAGGCCCTTACCCAATTCTACCATAGGAAAGTTAGTTTTACACAATGCTAACCTGGGTTCATATAGACTAGAAAACTGGAGCACATATGGAAAAGGCCATTTATGATCATTAGAAGATATGTGTCATGGATACAGCAGAAGAGGTTTAGACTGGCCTGCCAGTCAGGATGCGTAAGCATCCAAAAAGCAAGCCAGAATGCCAGAGACATTGCCAACTGAATGACTTGATATGGAGCTGGGCATTGGGAAATGACAAACTGTTGGTGTAGCACAATAGTATGATACCAATGACAAACCACACTGAACCCACTCCCAATCCAGGGGGTCTTGCTGCAGGGGGTGGTAATATTGAGATAGTTTCAATGAGGTCCTCAGTATATGGGGCCATTTCAACTGGGGCAGCAAGGAGACAGATTCTCTCTTGCAATTGGTGGACATACGGCCACAAGATCCCCATGTATTGCTGCCAGAAGTTAGTGATAATGGGGTTGTAGAGCCAAAAATATCAAACTCGCTGAACCCAATCAATGATGGAGGGGGCCATAGTGACCAAGAGTACTGGTAGAGCCCATCCGGTATATGGACTGACAGGCCACCAAGGAATTGCCATCAGGGATGAGGTCAAAAAAGATGATAAAAAATTGTTAGGTATTTTTTTTCAAAATTTTTATTGAAGGAAAAGGAAGAAAATTGACCAACAATTTTCTCAGTGCTATGCAACTGATTAAATAGTGGTCAATTGGGGTAGTGACAAGCAGGGATTGGGACCCTCAATTTTGACCTAACCAGCAAATTGTTTGGGAATGGGCAGGTCTGTTCCTTGAGAACTGACATCACAAAATTTGGCAGTGGGCTGAGTTGCTGTCAGTTTGACTTCAAATGTCCACACTGAGGCTTGGTTATATTTCCAATGGTTGGCATGACAGCGTTTGGCCCAACAAGTGATGGAAATCCCCCAAGGCCACCCCACATAGGGGTGGGTCCATTTGGTTGGGAACAGGTTCAGGCTGCCCTAACCTGTCCATGCTCAGTCACTGGACTGTTCATTCAGTCAGTGGCTTCACATTGGCTGCAACGCCTGAATTGCCAACTGGGGGCTTCAAACTCTCATCAATGGCATCTGATGCTAT
>JAKSZP010014771.1:0-103861 GCA_022478985.1 Massospora cicadina
TTGACTAATATAAAAAATGAACGTACTAAACAAAAAAGTTTATAAATTAAATTATAAACAAATCCAGTAGTGAAAGGATAAATTAAATAGTGTAAATGCAAAGTTATTTATAGGGTTTGATGTTAACCACATCTTACCCATGACACCTTACTTTCAGTGACCCTTGGCCACATAAAAAGTTTGTAATGATATTTACAAATACTTCGACTCAGGGCATCATGCTCAGCCTCAGAGTTGGAGTAAACACCATCATCATCCTTGAAATGGCGTTTCATCATACCTTCAAAATAGCTGAACCAAAACACTTTCACATGCAATTGGCAGCACATACCAAGGCGATTTGTATCACAAATTAGTAATTAACTTGATTCAAAACTCAACTGACATTAAAAATTAATTTTGACATAGACCAACAAAGCCCACATGCCTGAGTCATTAAATCAGAACTTAACTTTAAGTTTGAACTAACCAACAAAGCCCTCGAACCTGTGTCATCATAGTTGAATATAATTAAGTGAAATCGCTAGGCCACGAATTCTAAGCTTTGCATAAGCTTAGAATATACCTGGTCCATAATTGCTAATATCTGATATGATCCATAATAAGTTTCTAAACAGCTAACCTTATTATGTCCCTATCAAATATCCAATGATTAGGTCCAGTCAATTACTCAACAGTGGCTTTTGTGCAATTTCCCAGTGGTGGTGCCCTTCCTTTAGAAAAAGGAAAGGGTAATGTAAGTCCCGGGGAACATCCTCTGGCCATTGATCAGGCCATTTTTTTATTCCCGAGTAAGAAGACACCAAAGAGGATGGTGGTACCCCTTGTTACTCAGGGCGATCTCGCTCACATAGTAGACAAGCGCTGGGTAACAGCCCCATCTGCTTCAGATCCCACCCCCAGTACCCACACTTACCTTGGCAGAACTGTTACAGGGAATCAGCAAAATCTGCGCCGAGATTATTGAATTGAAATCAATTAAATTTAATTTGAGTGGTAATCTGGCCAATGCTTTTATTTCAAGTGGCCAGAAAGGCATGAAGACTGAGTTATTGGCTGGAACGCCTGATGGTTTCAATTTGATTAATGAGTCAATCAAGCAAATCACCTTCCTACCAAAGTTGTCAGGGATCATTTTTGATGGGCAGGCTATAGCATCGGATGCTTTTGATGAGGGTTCAAAGTCCCCTGTTGACAATTTGGGTGTTGCAGCTGATGTGATGCTACTGACTGAATGAATGGCCCAGTGACTGAGTGTGGGCGGGTTGGGTGTCCCAAACCCATTTTCAATCAAATGGACCCATCCCTATGTGGGGTGGCCTTGGGGGATTCCTGTCACTTATCAGGCCAAATGCCATCGCACCAACCATCAGAAATGTACCTGAGCCTCATTTTGGATGTTTGAGGTTGAACTGACAGCAACTTGGCCTGCTGCCAAATTTTTCAATGCCAGTTCTCAAGGAACAAACCCGCCCATTCCTGAATAATTAACTGGTTAGGTCAAAATTGAGGGTCCTGTCCTGGCTTGTCACTACCCCAATTGACCACTATTTGATCAGTTGCATAGCACTGAAAAAAATCTTTGGTCAAATTTCTTCATTTCCTTCAATAAAATTTTGCCAAAAAACCAAACAATTTTTTATTATATTATCCTTTCTGACCGCATCCCTGATGGCGTTTCCCTGGTGGCCTGTCAGTCCATATACCAGATGGGCTCTACCGGTACTTTTGGTCACTATGACCCCCTCCATCATTGATTGGATTCAGCAAGTCCGATATTTTTAGCTCTACAACCCCATTGTCACGAACTTCTGACAACAATATACTGGGATCTTGTGGCCTTATGTCCACCAATTGCAAGAGAGAATCTGTTCCTTGCCTCCCCGGTTGAAATGACACCATATGCCAAAGAACTCATCGAGACCATCTCTGTGATCCCACCCCCTGCAGCAAGACCCCCTGGGTTGAGAGTGGGCTCATTGTGGTTCATCATCAGGATCATACTCACTGTTGTGTTGCATCAACAATTTGTCGCTTCCGAATGCCCTGCTCCATATCAAGTCATTTGGTCATCAATGCCTCTGGCATTCTGGCTTGCTTTTTGGATGCTTACATATCCTTACTGGCAGGCCAGCCTAAACTTCTTCTGCGCTTCTATGACAGTATCCACCAGATATGAGCATGAAGGGTGGATACTTTCCAGTTGGAGGCAACCATAATAACGCCAAGTTGCTCCAACCTTTGGGAAAAAGAGAAAACAGTGGTGCGGCTAATGACAGCTGAAGCTCACAGCCGGAGCCCACTGTTTCTATTTTGGAAAAGTTCCACATGGAAAAAGCTTGTGTACATAGGTTTAAGTGGTTGGTTGACTAATGTAAGGAGAGTGTCTATAACTTTCCTGTTCCCAGCGTGGTAGTGATCAGTGCACAGGGCCAATGTTAGGGAACTAGCCATTAAAATAAAAATCATTATTGCACAGCAGAGGGTGCTGGAGCAATAATAACTCAAGCAAAGAAATGCAATAAATAACCAGCCAAAAACGTTGCGGTGCACACTGAGAGAAGGGGTAAACGACCCAGGTTGGAGGGTACCTGGACAAACCAATGGTGCACGAGGTGATAATCTTAATGTGTCCAAAATGGCAAGTTTAACAGTGTGTGAAACTATCTCAAAGGGGTCCACGCACTGGATCATTTGGAATAACATTTAATAAATGGTAAACATGGGGAATTTTATTTGGGAAGTTGATCAACAAGGAATGTTGGTTGGGGAAAAATATCTAAACTTGAACGAGGGAATAAGGAGTTTGCTGCAGTGGGCCCAAGCACTGACCCACCAATAGGGCAACGCTACCATCTAAATTAGTTGATTAAGCCAAAACTGACTTCACTCAAGTGATTGATTGAATTTGGATTTGACCCAAACGCGTTGTTTTGTAAATGGAATGGGTTTCAAAACCCCGTTCCTCAATGAACTGAATGGAACCATCTGCATTAATTTGGTATACCATCCATTTTAATGCCTGGATCAATGTAAGGGGCTGGGCATTTGGCACCCCACTAGTACCAACCTGAGCACATTTTGCTTATACCCAGCGTTGGTCTAGGGTATGCTTCAGGTCTGGGAGGCCCTGTAATTTCACCTTCTGGGCCTCCTGGCACCCAGCCTTATCCTTGGGGTTGGTCCCCACTATGATGTCATGGGACCATGACAGCAGAACCCTTCTTACTAAGAAGGGTGGAGAAGGAAAAAACTGTCACTCCATTATGTCATAGAGCATGTTAATAATAATAAGACTGGCCTTGAACTCAGGGTGAGTGACCATCCAGAACTTTAGCCAGAATACCTTTGGTACAGCCAACCATATTGATGGATGGAAAATTAGGGAGGCAACCATGAGCACCCACCAGCAATTTTTGAAATTGGCAACCCTGGTTACAAGATTTATGGTGAACTGCTACAGTTTGCAATTAAAGGTATTCTTAAAGGTCATTTTTATTGGACCTTTTCTAAGGGTAAAAAGGGGGAAATGGAGTGACAGTGGAACTTGCCAGGGTCCACTGCCTCATAAGCTTGTAGAAACATAATTGGGGAACTGAATGATTGCATCACCATCGGGAATAATTTTGCAATTAGATTATTACAATTGGTTTTCTGAAATTCTTATGATTCCAGATTAAACCACCCTGGCCAGCTGACTCATGCTTGAATTTTGCCACCAATTTTTTCCTCCCACTGCAACCTTACTTGGTAGATCAATGCCACTTCATCTGGCAGGCAACTGGGTGTGCCCATAGCTAGACTATATATATCTGGTCCCATTGAGTTAGGAAGTGGTTTGTTGCACCTGTACCTATCAGGGATGTGCTCATGATGAATGGCACCAAAGGGGTGCAGCGGTTAGGAATTCCCAAGCCTGAGACTAAATGACTTGATTTGTTTTGGCAGATTCTAATTTGATTATATTGCTGGCACTTGAACTGCTGGAGACAACCGTTTGAGGGGGGAAATTGCTGCCAACTCACTGCTGGTGGTAGCCCCTGGATGCTGCCACTTCCTCACACCTCCTGAATCTCTTCAGCTCATAAGTGGTTGGCATGGGGGAAATGATGTGATCTTCAAGGGATGTGCTATCGCCCACCTTGTATCTATCACATGAGCTAAATCACCCAGAGTGATGGGAGGGATGGATGCCAGCTTTTCTCCATTCTTAGTATAAAATGGGAATAACTCCTAATATAGCTGCAGTGGTTGCTCCCTGTTGGACTTTGGGCTGGGTTTATGCTCACTGGTGCTAATTTGCCCCAGAGTTCAATAATTTTATGGGAGGAAATTAATTGCTACTGATGAGAGAACAAAGTGTGGTTACTCACCACTAGCTGTGATAAAAGTAATTGAAAATATATACTAAAAAAGTAGTTTTTTAAGGTTTTTATTAGTACCATGGGTAAGAAAGTGAACCCCCTAATAAGTGGATACATAGTATTTAAATTGGTGAGGCTCAAAGTTCAGATTGCTTAGTAAAATCTGAATTAGGATATGTTATGATTTGATCTATCAGATCTCAGAAAATTCACTTCATTTTGATGAAATGACTAATGGAAAGTTGATTGCTGGTAGAATATGACTGTAAAGTAACAATTTAATCAATTTTACCCAATCAGTGAGCATGAAAGTATTTTTATCTTGCAATACCCCTTCTGACCCTATAAAAGGGACTGGCCTTCATAGGGTAGGTTGAACTAAATTAGTGGTGGCCTGGGGAGGAGCTCTGATGGGCTCTCCTGAATTTGCCATATAGTCGGTGCAATTTGATTACCTGACTTTGTGGTATTGAGCCAAAGATTATTACTAAATTTATTGCTCCAATTTAAAGGATTCCACCAAGAATTGGCCAGGGTCTTTTGGCCAATTGCATCCTCATTTTCCTCCTTATTTTGAATGGAAACACTCTTATTAACTAATCAGACTTGTATTTGGCTGACACTCCCTAAGACTTATAGGTGGAGCAGCAGCAAAGGTTATGGGTAGCCAATTCTAGAGATTATGTTACTGCTCAGTAATTATTGACAGTATACACTAAATCTTAATTCAGCTGGGATGGCTTTACAAGAGGTTTAGACTCCTTTCTTCCTGAAGGGAAAGGCATTTTAGCCTAAGTGGGGGTGGGGTGGAATCTAATCTCACCCCTTCTACAAGGTTAACTGTACCACTTATAGAGTTTTTTTAAATTTATTATTTTCTGCCCTCCACTTTGCCATATTGCATATCTTTTTTAACTATCAAACTATTAAAAGATCTTCATTTTTGGTCTTATCAAGCCACTTTTTAAATCAACCTTTTAGGGTTTAAGTAAGTTTCTCTATACCCTCAGCAAGGTATACACTCACTTCTTAAATAATAAATTACTTATCCACCTTTTTCTAATGGTGATTAATTTTTGGTATGGGTAGGATTAGATTTTAGTGCCTTAAATATATTCAACTCTATAGTGGGATTAGTGGTAAGAGCAATGTGTAGGAATCTTAGATTTAGTGACAAGCAGTGTTAATCCAACCATATATATATTTAATTATGGAGCATTCAATTTTTTTAGCACTAGTGGTACCCAACTCAAAAGGGGGAGCTACCACATATCTATATTTGTAAATGGGCCAAACAAAGGGATTATCATGAATTAAAAAAATTCTCAATATAACCCCTAGGTTATCAGCCTAGCAAGCTATATCAGATGGTGAGGAAGCTTTGGGGAAACTTTTTTCCAGTGCCCACTTTAGCTGGTGGACTATGGCAGACAACATTGGGGTAGGAGCATCAGCAACATGAGGTATAAGGAGGTATAGTTGTGGGCTTTCTTCATTAATGAGGCTGGTGGTATCCATCACCTCAATGTATTAAGCAAGTTGATGCTCAGCAAAAGTGATGAGAGCTGGCATACAAGTAAATGACTTGATGCACCCTTGAGTTTAGGGATAGTTGGGGTCAAAAAGAGAGGTTTTCACTGTATTGATGCAAGTATAGCTTGCACCAAAAGTGAGCTCCTCAATTTCATATTTAGTATCATCATTGAAATTGGAAGGGAAATTTGGGATAGGAATACCCTCAACTAAGGGTTCCATCACCCCATGATGATGCTGGTAGAGGAAGGTGTTGGCAGAGGCAGCTGCAGCTTCCACTGCCATTTGATTAATATTTTATAATTTGGAAAGCTGCTTTTAGAGTGAAAATAGCAGGGGTACAAATTGGGAGGATCAATAAAAAACTCCTCCATACAAAATCTGGCTTCCCAGTGAGCCAGTCACTATCATCAATCCAATTGAGATACTTGAATGGATTAAGCTTGGCTAGCACTGGCCCAGCCACAGGAGTTGGGATGGTGGTGGAACCTGATTGGCTATGAACAGTTGACCACAGCAGCTCAGCCAAAACTATTTCAGCCATCAACTCAGGATTCTATAACCCAGCCAAATTATTTAAATTTTTAAAAAATTTAAATTTTGATTGGCTGCTGCTTTTGAAGCAGCACCAGAATTACCCAAGGGAGGGGTGGGAGGATCATGTCCCATTCAAAAAATTGGGGTGAGGCAGCTGCCAGGTGGTACCAGAAGGAGGGGTGATGGAAGCAGTGGAGGCAGAAACTGTGGGACACTTGCACTTCGAGTGGTCAAGCTTGAAGCACAAGGGGCAGATAGCATAGCCATTTTTAACATGCACCCAAAAAGGATGATCAGGGGTGGACCTGATCATGGTGCGGGGGAATCATGAGATGGGTGCCACAATTAAATGGGCAGATCATCGCAAAGGTGTGAGGGCCTGCCAGATGATCCACCCCATTTGGAACCACAAACTGCAACATGGGGTCTGTACCATAAATGGCCAAACCCTCTGTGAGCTCATGGCAGAGGCATTTGGGGGAAAGGAAAGAGGGCAACCCAGTGAACTGGACCACCAAAGTGGCCTCATCCGGGAGTCAGGTGCAAATGGTGGGGAGCGGAATTTTTTAAAAAATCAATAGCAGCTTAGATGCTGCTGCGGCATCAGCTTCCAAGCAGAAGCCGAGGTCAAAGTACCCCTTAAAGGGGTGGAAGTCAATAAAGCTGGTGGGTTTGAAAACTGCCATGGCCATCTTGATGATGACATGCTTGCGTATGGGAAAAGATTCCCATATTTGACCCAGAGGCCAAAATGCAAATTACTCCGTGGGAGCACCAAAGGGCTCCAGAGCACCACCTGAGAGCTTGCGAGGTGGTGGGCCAAGTCCCGAGGGGGGACATAATACCCGGTAGCATTGGGAGGGCTAGTAGAGACAGCCCGGGCACGCTTAGGAGGTGGCTGAAAGATGCCAGATGGTGGCGCACCACCACAAGCTGGGGCAGCAAGCATCGATTGCATCGACATTGGTAGGTTTGGGCTCGATCGAGCGGTCGTTTTTGTTTTTTTTTAAAAAAATCCAAATTTTGCTTCGATTTAGATATCGAAGCAAAAGAAAGATTCCTGTGGAGCATTCGATTCGTCGTGCAAATTAATCATGTCTCATAAGCGGGGTCAAAAGACCTAGCGGGTTTAAAGGAAACCAAATGGATGTGAGATGAAATCAGAAATGGGGCCGAATGTAATCTGAGGGGGATGTTGACATTCCCTTAGCTTTAAGCTTTTTAACTCGTTTTAAGTCAGCTGGCTGGAAAAAAAGTGAGGATGAGCGTTACTAAATTTGATCGCTCCGCCTTGGAGCAGATGTTGGTTAAGCGCTTCTTTTACGCCCCCTCCTTTGCCATCTACGGCGGTAATTAGTTTTATTTTATTTTACCTTGAGTTACCGTTCATCTAAACAACTTTTGTTTGCCGTATCTTACCTTCAATGCCCAGGGGTTGCTGGCCTATTTGACTATGGGCCTCCCGGTACCGCGCTACAAGCCAACATCATCCGCCTTTGGAGGCAGCACTTCGTCTTGGAGGAGGATATGCTCGAAGTCGATTGCTCCATAACCACTCCCGAGGAAGTTTTAAAGGCGTCCGGCCACGTCGAAAAGTTTGCCGACTGGATGGTCAAGGACCTAAATAACGGCGAAATATTCAGGGCTGACCACCTGGTCGAGGGGTTCATCCAGGCCAAGTTGGAAGGGGATAGGCTTGCCAGGGAGGCCGAGAGCGAAGCCGTTTCAATTAAGGCCGGAGACGCTTCCAAGGATGACGCCAAGAAACCGCGTAAGAAGAGGAATCCGGTCGTCAACGTCAAGCTGGAAGATTCTCTCAGGGCCGAGTTCGAAGAGATTCTCGCCAAGGTTATAAAGTACCTTGCACGCTTTAACTAGATCTAGATTGACAACTATGGCGGGCCGGAGCTGGGGGAGATTATTACCCGATACAACATCACTTCTCCGGAGGCAAACAACCCGCTGTCTGCCCCCAAAGAGTTCAATCTGATGTTTGAAACGACGATTGGCCCCTCTGGGCAACTGAAAGGGTGGGTTTTATCCTTACCGCAGTTTTCTATCGCACCAGCTTACTTGGTTTTCTATCAGATACCTCCGCCCCGAAACTGCTCAGGGGCAGTTCGTGAACTTTAAAAAGCTACTCGAATTCAATAACGACAAAGTTCCCTTCGCATCGTGCCATATCGGAAAATCGTTCCGTAATGAAATCAGCCCGCGGTCTGGGCTTCTCAGGGTGAGGTAAGGTGGACTCGGGTAAAGCTCACGTCGGAAAGGGAGTTTACCATGGCGGAAATTGAGCACTACGTCGACCCTGAGGATAAGTCGCACCCCAAGTTTGCCGAAGTGCGCAGCCAGAAGCTTCGTTTCTTGAGTTCGGCCACCCAACTGTTAGGGAAGACCGACCTCGTTGAGATGGAGATTGGGGAGGCGGTCGATTCGGTAATGGGCAAGTTGTTGGCCTAACGCCGAAAGAACCTGGTGGATAACGAGACGCTCGGGTACTTCTTGGTGAGGATCTACCTGTTTCTGATCAAGATTGGTATCAAGGCGGATCGGCTGCGTTTCCGCCAGCATATGGCCAACGAGATGGCGCATTACGCTTGCGACTGCTGGGACGCCGAAATCCTTACCAGCTACGGCTGGATCGAGTGCGTCGGATGCGCTGACCGCTCGGCCTACGACTTGTCAGTTCACTCTCAAAGGACCAAGGAGAAGCTGGTTGTTCGCAAGGCGCTGGCTCAGCCTTTGGTCTATCAGAAGACCCAGCTCAACATCAATCGCAAAGCGTTTGGCTCCAAGTTCAAGAAGGACGCCAAGGTTGTTGAGGAGCACCTCAACTCGCTGTCGGCTGTCCAGCTCGAAGAGCTCGAGCAAAAGTTCCAGTCCAGCCTGACCATCACCGCCAACGGCAACGAATACGAGCTGACAAAGGATATGATTTCGATTGAGCGCGTCCAAATCAGGGAGCACGGTAAGGCCTTGCTAAACCCGGCTAATGGCAGTGCGCGAGTTCACCCCCAACGTCATTGAGCCCTCTTTTGGTATCGGTCGTATTTTATACGCCCTCCTCGAGCACTCCTTCTGGACCCGGGAGGAGGATGAACAACGTGGGGTAAGGTTAAGCATTGCGCATTAGCTTGATGGCTAGGTTCTCTCTTTCCCCGTCGCCGTCGCCCCCATCAAGTGCCTTATCCTTCCCATCTCCAACCGCAGCGAGTTTGCTGCCAGCCTCAATGACATCGGTAAGGGGTCTCTCGACGCTGCTAACCACCAGGCCGCCGCTTGAGGAGGGCCAACATCAGCTCACGTGTTGACGACTCCGCCGCCTCCATCGGCAAGCGCTACTCCCGCAATGATGAACTTGGCACGCCTTTTGGTATCACCGTTGACCAGTTGACACTTCAGGACGGCACGGTCACCCTCCGCGAGCGGGATTCGACCCACCAAATTCGAGCCGAGGTAGGGTCCACCACACTCATCGCTAACCATCTTAGCTTGGCGTCATTGTCGGCATCCTGGTGGACCTTATCAACGAGCTTACAACCTGGTCTGAGGTTATCAAACTCCACCCCTTGATTTCCCAGCCCGAAGTGTAGCGTCCGTCTTTTGTTTACAAGGCTGTACCCTCTCTTTATAATATTTGCATCTTACTGGCTATCGTAGATAGATATTCTAAGCCATTGGGTACTCTTGTATTCGGATATCCCACTTTTGACCAACTATCTATTGAATTGACTGAGTATTAATTTCTACTTTAAAGTTGGCCGACTCCCCTCCAATTGCATATCTTTGATCTAGAGGTGAACCCTTTAAATTTGAGTTGTGGTGGCTTTAAGATCTTTGGTTGAGTTATTGAAGGCTGGGTGGGCATGCATATGGACCACCGCTATGGTAATCACCCGGGTTGAATTACCCACTTATAATCTGGTAGTTTTATATAGCCTTAAAGTGCTGGCTTTAGCAGGATACCTTTATAGGTGAACAGATAGGCTTTGATCTATGTTTGACGTAACCCCTATAGTTTTGGCTCAGGGATTAATAGTTGATGCTGGATGGGTTACCTGATAAGGCTTTAAACTTGATGGGTATGAAGGAGGCAAGGTGATGGGTAATATGGTTGAGCTCTGAGGATTTCAATGAAATCAGATGTGCAGGAGATAATTACAAACTCAGGTTAGGGTGTGGCAGCTTGAATCATCAGCTAGTATATCATTATCCTTCACTTAAACTGATCAATTTCCGTTCTTTTTATACCTAAAAGTTGTAGCAGTTTCTATAACCCTATACCCTAGCTTACATTAAATATTATGCCATTACTATACCTTAAACCCTGCAGTTTGTAATCCTTTTGTTGGTAGTAGCTTCCTATGGATCTGGTTTTTGAGGTTTGATTAACCACTTGTAGTGACTTACTTTGAAGGCTTTATCAGATATTCCAATATTGGATATGATGGGAAGAATATTGACCTTTTGACTCCCCCAGCAGAATTGATACCTCGACCCAAGGGGGTTAAATCTATTACCTTGATAGATTACCTGGGGAAGTTGATAGCACAGCTTTATCCAATTTTTAAAAAACTCTGATGAAGCTGATTGGGCATAGATGCCCCTAGATAAAACCAAGATGAACCCAAAAAAGAGTAAGAGTCAAGAAGCCAAGAATAATCAGCCTAAGTGACCCCCAGTCTCATCTGACTTGGGTATTCTACTCATCATTTTCCCTTTCAAAGTTATGATACAAAGGTATTATACTATCTGAAATGTATCACTTGACCAAGAGCCTCTATTCTGGATGTCACCCCCATTAATATCATTAATCATTTTCATTTTAGAGTTTATATTGTTGAATATAAAATATAAAAACCACTGTTTTATAAATTAATAAAGTTACATCATTAATTCTATATCTCATTTTAGTACTTGACTTCAATAAGTCTATCTTGCCATACTTACCATAGGATGGATACTTTAGCTGATGGGACATAAGCAATGACTTGGCACCCTTTTAAAATAAAGATATACTTGTCATGTGATTTAGTCAGCATAGATTAATTACTGTTGGGCTTCTTGGGCATAGCACCTATGCTTAAAAATGGAGGCCCAACAGGCTGATGCTCACTATAGGAGGCTCAGCTAACACTTAACAATACCTGCAACTAATTGATCATACTTTAGAAGATAACCTGATTGATAGTATTACTACTGGGTGCACAATGGAAATGGTGAAGAAGATGATTGAATGGGAAATCTACTTATCATCATATCTGAAGCTCAAGAAAGATCTTATAGATACCCAAATCTCATCATCATGCTTGGATCTCTCACAAAGGAGTTAAAGAGTTACCTCATAGAGTTATTAACCCAGGAGAAAGAGGTAACCATGAAAGGGTATCCACTGTAAACAGATCTCTCATGAACCTATACAAATCCAGTTCTTTAATTACTAGTAGTCCATAATACAGAACATCACCATCATATCAGTACCTAATAGGCCTTGCAAGTGGTTCATGAACAGGTATATAATTTAGTGTCACAAAGATTAATAATCTGCCATTTGATTGAAGTGAATTGTTTCTACATTATTCAGCTCCATAATCAACTGTGGACTATTGATTCTGGTGCCATCAAGTATGTGGAGGAATTTTTAAAGCTCCTCTGAAAGGACATCTCAGAGTCAAATG
This sequence comes from Massospora cicadina, assembly GCA_022478985.1. Taxonomy (NCBI): domain Eukaryota; kingdom Fungi; phylum Entomophthoromycota; class Entomophthoromycetes; order Entomophthorales; family Entomophthoraceae; genus Massospora; species Massospora cicadina. The sequence continues at coordinate 12,116 of JAKSZP010014771.1, forward strand.
AAAACATGGAGTGATTACTTGGCCCCTTCACTGAAGAGCTCCAATGGCAAGATAGTAAAGCTCATGGCATAATGGCAGCTCAAGCTTCTACTAGCTGTCACCAGCAGGTAGAACAGATCTCTGTCCTTAAGGCCTGGCTAGAGCAAGCCCTACAATGAATTGATGAGCTGGAGGCCCATCAAACCTCTGAGACTTTACTAGTAAACTCATAATATTATTTCAATAGTGGCCCATGTCAAACAGGATCTGGCATCCCATTTGACCCATACATCTACTATCTCCATTACTGAGCAATTCAACAAATTGGAGAGTGACATGAGAGGGAAGTACCCCAATTTGTAAAGACATTAATCAAGTCTACCATCACCTCAATGAAGCTGAGCAACGCTGAAACACAGTTACAGAAGAACTGAAAGCCAAGCCTAATAAGCCTCCTCTAAGCACTAAATGAAAGATGAAAGAGGACTTAAATCGTCACATTGGAGTATTTGAGTATGAGAACAAGCTTTTAAAATCTTTAACTCATCCGCCCACCAATAAATTCATGATCTGGACATCCAATCAGGAACTTGGAGAATGTTAAAGTCAATATAATAAAGAATAATCAATTTGTTAGATGTTGCACCAAGAGTCACCCTGGAGAGAATGGAGCAACATCCTAATCCTCTACAGGACCAGATACATTGACTCAAACGTCAAGTTGAACAGAGCGATGTAAGGACTGAAATCTTCAAATCTGAAGCTCCTGGAGTACATGTCATTAATGGCTTGAAAGCTGCTACCTTTAAGCCTACATTCAAGGACAAGTTTACTTCTGGTGAAGGGAGTATCACATCTTTCCTCTACATTTATGAAGCCGTGATGGAAGGTGTGACTGATTTTAAAAGGTTAAGCATATTTTGTCTTGTTTAAGCTGTATGACTCAAGAGGTTATGTTGCCTCATATGAATAACCTTAATACATGGAGTGAAGTTAAAGGGGTGCTTATCAAGAAATTTGGCTCAAATTAGACCTGAGTATGAAGAAACAGGCCTTCATGAGAATTGCGCTGCGCTAAATTGAAACTCTCGCTGAATTTGCTGGCTGCTTTTATATAAAGGCCCAAACATTGTTGACCTCAAAGATGCTCACTCTGGATGATTCTGTAACTGCCATTGTTGCCAGTTTACATAGTAAACCTGAACTAGCTATGCAAGTCACATCCATAAAATGAAGCTTTTACTCTGTCTTAGAAATTAAAGAAGCACTGCTAAAGATAGTTGACATACAAGCTGAAGGCCTCACAAAAGGCCTTCAAAAACCCAGAGTGTATACTGTGGAGGAAGTAAAACCTAAGAAGGAGGAAAAGCTGTGATGCAACTACTGTAAGAAGAGTAATCATACTGAAGATATTTGTTTCAGGAAGAATCCTGCCATTGCCAAGCAGGGGAAAGGAAGGTCATCTTAGGGTCAGGTACCTCTAAGGCCAACCTACCTATAATACCTGAAAGTGTAAGATTGTTGATTTCTCACCTCACTTGCATTGAAAATGAAACTGACAACTCTGGAGGGGTCATGAGGACACAGGGTATTATGTTTTTGGCTCCCCTGCTGAGCTCGCCATTCCAGACCAGGTGAACACTGAAAATATTAATAACTTCCAGGTGTCATGGAGTATGCTGATAATGATAATTAGACCGGCCTGTAACTCTAAATGAATTACCATCCAAAACCCAAGCCAGAATGCCACAGGCACAACTATCCAAATGGACATGTTGAATATGAGAAGACTGGTCACAAGGATTAGTCAAGGGGTGCTCATATTGGGAATCATCACACCTTTCATTTACCTTTTAATAAAATACTAATTGCCAATATTTTAGGGGTTTATGAATTTTTATTTAGAACTAATGTGGTGGAAAATCAAGAAAATGGAGTGGCAGAAGTACCTTTCAGGGACCAATGCTTATAAGCTCACTGGTTAAAATTGCGTCATATATGCAACTTCCATCAGGAATGTACTCTCAACAATATGGCAAATTGGGCCAATAGACCTATTTTTGTAACCAACTTGGTCAATACTGCTTAGCCAAATTTTTTTGGGCTCATTGCTTAAATTTAATTTTTTTGTCATATGCATGCATTTTGCAATGGCAGCAATGTTTTGGGCAGCTGGAAGTTAGCGACCAGGGCCAGATCACATAATGCTGAGCCCAGTTGGTGGAGATTGAAAGACCGCCCCTGTAACTGGTGAGGATGGGTGTGGCATGGACACAATGGTGGGATCTCAGTAGATTTATGGTGTTTTGCACAACTTTGTCACTTTCCAGGAAACCCTCTGAATATTTTCCATCAACTCAATGGAATATGGCGCTGGGAGGGGAACTTCAACATTCAGAGGGTACGCCGTGATCCACCTCTCATCCACCACATAGGCTAAATCGCCCTGGGTGATGAGGGGAACAGCTGCTGGCTTCCGCCTCTTATTTGAGCAGAATGATAATTGACCCCAGTCCAAATGGAGGGGTTCCTGCCCCAGACTTACATCAGGTTCCCAAAGGCACTTACCTCAGTTAGGTTATAGGGTTTCCTAGGATAATTGATATAGCCAGTGATGCTTATTGATACCTCTCCCTGTTGATCTATTTATCTTGAGCATCCATAGTCTTTTGAAGATCAAGAAGAAGTATCCTGAGACTTCCCAAAATGCTCAATGCAACGTTCCGCCTCAAGGAGGTATTAGCACTTCCACTGAAGGTTGGAGGAACCATTACCAAAGAGGAAGTGTAATTCAGAAGGTCCAAGTTATGGAAATCTTGGATATAAGATCTGTATCAATATTGTTTATCCTAACTCATCAGGAAGATCAAGCTTGCCACAGACCTTGAATACACTTAAGATTATAGTACTGCCAGTCCAAATAACACCAAGGTGATAGGTGTAAACTCATCTCTGCCAATACAAGTTGGCAAATTAGTATTTTCAGCTCTCGCTGTTTCCTTAGATAACAGTCAATATGATATTCTCATTAGGACACAATTTATGATTGGCTTAAAGGAAAATCAATCTGAAAGAAGGATAGTTATTACTCCTCAACTATAAAGTTCCACTTATCTTGGATAATAAAGGCTTTAGAAAAAAGGATTACCCTTGTATGGTTGAGTACCCTGTCTCCGCTTTACCTTTGCAATACTACATCTGGAAGAAACACAAGAAAGCTACCCAACTTAGTAGATGCAGCAGTGGGTGTACTATTTTATGCCACTAATGAGGTAAACTTAAGCTAGGAGAACAAAGTGTAATTTCCACCAACGTATTCCTGAGTATAACCCCAAACCTTTGTTACATATTACTAATGTTGATAGAGTATGTAGGGTTGAACCAAGAGTTTTGCCAGGAGTCCTTGATCCAGACTATCAGTGGCCTATTGAGCTATTGCTTGGAAACTTAACTAACAGTGATATCCTAGTCAAGAAGCATCAAAAATTGGGAGAAAAAATATAATTCACATTGATTAAATTGACAAGGCACATTTTGTTGGTACTCATCTTAATTTTGACCTACCCACCAACACTTTGATTTGTGCTATCCCTCAAGCAAATTTCTGATAAGTTAAATCAGGAGGAACTATATAAAGTGCACCAATTACTAGAAATCTATCAGGATGTCGTCTCTATGTCATTTGTCAACTATGGTCACATGAAAGACTAGACTCATAGTATTGACATAGGCGATTCAACCCATATCCAATTGAAGCTATATAGGAAGTCAAAGGTAGAGGAGAAATACATGAAGGCTGAGATCAAGCAATTATTGGATGCTGGCTTACATGTGCCCTTCTAGAGTCCATGGTCATCCCCGCTGTTACCCATAAAAAGATATACTTGTGGTCACATAATTGTGATGTATTATAGGAAGCTAAACAGCCTCACTAATAAAGACAGCAATCTGATTCCAGGAATTAATAATGCCTTAGACTGACTCTCCAGCTCAAATTTCTTCTTGTGATTGACTTCACCAGCACTTATTGGCAGATAATCTTTCACCTGAAGATCAAAAGAAATGAGTGTTGATTTGCATTGGAGGACTATTTGAGCCTACCCATCTCTTACAGGGATTATGTAATGCTCTCGCCTCATTTTAATGGGCAATGGATCACATCATGCAAGATCTTAAACTCAGCTATGTGATCTTTTACCTAGATGACATAACAGTGTTCTCAAAAACCTTTACTGATTATCTAAACCACCTCAAGTCAGTGTTCCACCAATTAATAGAAATTCATATCAAATTATAACCTGTAAAGTGTAGCTATTTTCAGCAGGACTTGGAATTGTTAGGGTATGCCATATTTTGGGAAGGAATCCAACCATTGTATGACAAGTTTGAAGCAACCTCCAAGATGCCTGAGCCAAAGAGTCTTGAGATATGCAGGCATTCTTAGGAATGAATGGAGATTACCACAATTTATCCCTAACTTTGTTCAACTCACTAAACCTCTTGTCTGACTGCTAGCCAAAAACACCCTTTTGTATGGAGATTAGAGCAACGAGCTGCATTTGAGCCAATGAAGAGTTTATTGAAGAAAATACTGATCTTACGTTATCTGGACAACATGAAGCCATTCATTCTGTTTACCAACGCCTCTGAATTAGCTGTATGCGCCATCCTTTCACAACTGGATGAGAACATCCTTGTCCATCCAGCGCCATATTATAGCAAAACGCTTTCCAAAGCTGAGAGAAAATATAGCATCACAGAGAAAGAGTGCTTAGCTATTCTCTTTGCAAGGAAACATTTATGGTCCTTCCTGTATGGTATGGACTTTATAATTGTGACAGAACACGCTTCCCTAAAGTGACTACAGAACATGCACGATTTTACAGGAAGTCTATCCAGATGGCCGCTTATGCTTCAGCACTATGACATGAATATTGTCCACCGAGCTGAAAGAAAACACATGAACTTAGATGAAATGACTTACTGCCACCTCTATATCTTAACAGTAGCATAGCTGAACAATTACACTATCTTTTCATGAAGCCAGACTCTTGTGAGGATGAAGATGAACCAGTTCAGAAGATACTCAAATGACATGCTCAATATACAATGGGTTTTGATGGATTAGTTTACAAGAAAGTTGGAATCGACTGGATACATTACTTGTAACCTTAAAAATGGGTACTAGTCATAATGGAAGCCCACGATACCTTAGGACATGAAGGAGCCAGAAAAACTTACAAATGGATCAAAGATTTCTACTATTGGAAGGAATAAGGAATATTTAGTGGAAGCCTTATATTCTTGCATCACTTGAAAAAGCAGATTCCGCATAAAGCCAAATATAAGTATAAGCCCATGACCCCTCAGCAGCAATTCACACCATCAGTTTAGATATCATAGTTCCATTATCTGAATCCACAGGAGGAATTGATATATCCTTGTGGGTGATTATTTCTAAAATTGGGTCAAAGCTATCGCCATTCCCATGCAGACTGCTAAAGCTACTGTCAACTTTTTTTATCAAAACATATATACTACATGGCTGACCACAGGTACTATGTGACGACAAAAAGAACTTTATATCAAGAGTTGTGAGGATCTTAGCTAAGAGCATGAGAACTCAACAACTATTCTCAGCGCCTTACAACCCATCAAATAATTTGAATATAGAAAGGGTGAATGAGACGTTGGTCTCAATACTATGCAAGATGGCCACTATCAATCCATTGCACTGGGATCACTACTTTCCAAGTTCATCAATGGCTTACCAGATAAGTTTCCATTGAAGTGTCAAAATGCTATTTTCAAGACCTTATATGGAAGAGAGCCTAAAATCCCAACTTTATTAGCACGTGAATTTACCAGTAATAATATCGAAGAGCTGTATAAAGAACTTAGAAAATTATCCCAGGAGAAAATAGAACTTCAGTTGGAGGCAATGATAAATCTAGCCAAGACGGTTACCAGAGAAGGCCAAGCAGCAAATGCCACTCACCAACTTTTACCCGCCTTTAAAACTTTGGACTTAGTCCTATATTTTCACAGTTGATTAGCACCCTGAGATGGAGAATTAGATGTCATCTGGGATGGGCCATACACCATCACTTACATATGTGAAGATAATTACTCCATCCAATTTTTAGAAAACTAGAGTAATGATCAACTGCGTCCATAGACAATTCTTGCATTAATACTCACCTGCAAATATCTTGAAGAGGGTGATGTCAGATATTCTGATATCATACATGAGGGGAAGAATATCAGCTTTTGACTCTCTCAGACAAATCAACAACTAGACCTGAAAAGGTGGTTAGTTCTATTTCCTCTATAAATTACCCCGGAAAGTCAATAGTCAGCATAGCTTTATTCAATTTTTAGGAAAAACTTTGATTGAAATGATCAATAAAAATATGACCCAAGATTAAATTTATGCCTCATTGAAATGATGGATCATCAGAAGGTCAGGCAACATTTACTCAAAGTGGCACTCAAGGCAGCAAATTAAAATGAACCCAATAAAAGGTAAGAATCAAGAAGCTTCCAAATGATCAACCTAAGTTATCCCCAAGTCTCAACTGACTTGGGTATTCTACTCATCATTTTTCCTTATCAAAATTATAATACAAAGGCAGTAACTATCTGGAATGTATTGCCTGACCAAGAGCCTCCTTTTCAGATAACACCATGTTGGGATTTTTGCCATATTCCCAGCCTTCTAGATTACCAGGTATCTCTAGGGGAAAACTCCCTAAGGCGAAGTGAATCAGAAATCAGTTGGCCCAAATTTTGGAGAAACTATGTTTTGGAAATTTTGGAATATTCACCTGGTCATATCCATCAGGGATTGATCCAGATGATTACTTAAGATCTCGTTGGGTGGAGTTGCTGACAAAATAGGGGCATCTGATAGTGATTAACTATCAGGTGTATTGATTGGGATCAGTCAGGTTTCATCACCAACTGATTAGGAATGAATATTAAGTTGAGAGGCGAGCGATGCCACCTGCAATTAGAAAATTGATTGGTTGGTGAGTGAACTGCCATAATGGGTAATAAGTCCCATTACCTAAGCAGGTCTCTAGCCAAATATGGTTGGTTAGCTTTGTTTGAGAGGAAATGTTAGGGACACGTTTTCTGACTCTTTCTGTTTGAGGTCTCAAGGATGTCCAATGACGGAATCCTAGCCAGGATGGGGAAGACCATCAGCTGCCAAGACGAGGATGGTTGATTCAACAGCAACAGCTGCAGTTTCATTGAAGAGGTGTCAACTGAGGGTTAGACAGCCAAATTACCCACTATATAAATTCCCTAGGATTTACTAAAAATAAAAAACAGCTTTTTGGAATAGATACAGATCAGCTCGACTTTCCATTTAGTTTCACACATCCTGGGGTTAATACAGGTGTTAAGGATTTGATCAGTCAGTTGGACTAAGATCCTTGTGTGGCAGGAAGCCAGAAGATAAAGAAAAAACAGTATTTACTAGTACTTACATTATCAATTTGGTGTATAGTTAGACTATCTGCTTCTATTGTGTTGTTCTATCTCAAGGATATTATTGCAGAGGGCAATAATTGGAAGACTCCCAGAGAGAAGAATAAAGATCTGAGAGGGGATCTAGAAAAGAAGGAACCACAATCAGGGATAGCCGCTGACTGTGTGTTGGGCCAAGAGAGGTTGTCACTGGGGTATCTCCACAAAGATTGGGTGGACAAGAGTATAGGGAATAGATACCTACAAGTATGACTTCATAAGTATTTAATTGGGAATACTGGCCAAGCGTTGGGCCGAAATATAATCTATACTCAACTATGGATAATAGTCTCCATACTACTATGGATTGATAATATATTCTATAAAATGTGACGAAGTGCAAGAGGGAACCAAACCTGTGCAGTAAAAAGGTTACTGGGTTGCTTGCCAATAACAACCAAAGAGTAAAATTTTACACACCCCCATTAATATTATTAATCCTTTTCCTTTGGGGGTTTATATTGTTTGATGTGATATATTAAAACCCCTGTTCTATACTATAATAAAGTTACATTATTAATCATATATTTCATTTTGGTACTTGACTACAACATGTCCATTTTGCCATACTTACCATAGGATGGATACTCTAGCTGATGGGACATAAGTGGTGACTTGGCACCCTTTTATAATAAAAATATACTTGTCATGTGATTTAGTCAGCATAGATTAATTACTGTTGGACTTCTTGGGCATAGCACCTATGCTTAAAAATGGAAGTCCAACAGGCTTCTACAACCATTATGGAGGTCACCCTTTAACCTTTATGAGCGGTAGAATTTGGCAAACATTAAGCTTAAGATTTATACATTTGGGGAACCTACTTTGATTTAAGTTTCAAACGCTACTAACAGAGGCAAGTGTAGCACCTCCCTTAAGGACAGGAAGCATGGAAAACAATCCCCTTGGCATCAACTCAGCTTATCAAGCATAATCTATACATTATAAATGGTATTAATTTATGTCATTCTTTCCTTGGTTCAATTCTGGTGTATGAACCCAGGTAGGGGAGTGTAGCATGAGGTTCCTTTACACTCCACGAGCACAGGTCAATATTTGGCTCAATCCAACTTCTCATCTTACTGTATAGAAAAACTATGCAATAAACTAAACTGATCTTTTGGTACAGAAAATATACGTCAAAGATTATAATGAATATTATTTATTTTATTTAACTGAGGTAAGCCAACCAGGGGATGGACAGTACCGATATATTTAATGGGATAGGGGGAGGTGAAGTGTAACTAAATTAAACACCCCAGAGTAGACGAGCTACCCCTTTTGCCAACTGGTACCGTCAGGTATAGGGGTTGAGTGCGCTACTCCAAAGGGGTTTCCCCTATTAGGGAGCAGGTGTGGAAAAAGGGTCCATATGCAGAAACCTGACTAAGAACCATGATTCAACAAGTTGTCATTGCTTCAGCCTCATGCATCTGTATAGCCAGGCTTGGAAGTGTTCCAGTATGTTTAGGTGAAATCTGCTGATTGTCCCATGGATGGTGAGTACGGTTCCCTTGAAAGCATCCAGTGCTATGGTGTGGATTGTCCACATTGCAATGGTGACTAACAGGGAGCGGAGTGTGGGTGGGATTGGGAATTCAAGTTGAAGTGCAAGGAGGCTTCTGGGGAATGACAGCTCCTGGTCGTTGTGTGTTCTTAACAAACATGCAACTTTCCGCTATATGGCTCTAGATGGGAGGCATGCCTCAAGGCGGTGGTGCAGGGTGCCATCCCCTTTACACATTGCGCACTCTGCATGAAGAGAGTTGGAGCAAGCTGCTGTTATGTAGGTTCTTCTAAGACAACGCCAGGAGTTAGCTCTTACCCTTGGCTGGAGGAGCGAATGATGTGTTATCCTTCATATTGTCTTCTGTGTTATGAGATCATATGGGATGTCTAGAGCATCCAGGTAGTCAATTCTTGCAATGAATAGGGCCACGTCGTATGTGTCCCTCTGGGGGTGGTCCTCTGGATTCTATAGTGTGAAGTGGGCTCTAGGCCTTCCCCTTCCCTGACTCATGACTGTGAGTGTGATGGATCATCCCATGTGCTGAATGGTGAAGAGGAAGCGTTTGAAGTGCGGTGGGGGGGGGTTCCATGAGGGCCCACTGCATTGGGGTAATTTGCAAGGTATGTGAGCAGGCGGACGGGTTGTGTGGGTTGGATAGTTTGAGCGCCTGTGCAAAGTTGGCCCTCGCCGCTCTGGACCAGTGTTGTTGTGAGAGTTCTGGGACTAGGACTTCCTTTATCCAGGTGCCCAGTATATAGTTGGCGTGGACCTCAAAGTCTATTAGGACCATGCCTCCGCTAGAGCGTGTGCTGAAGAGTGTTTCCACCTGTACAGGTGGCTGGGTCCCAAGCCACAGCCATCCCTGGATAATTGCGCGTATTAAGGATATGAATGTAGGTGAGAAGGATATTGTGTATGCGGGGAACCACAGCATTGGGAGGATGAGTGAGTTGGCAATTGTTACTCGCCCCGTTAGTCCTGGGGATCATCCTTTAAGAGAGGCGATGCAGTTGGACATCCGCTGTAGTAGGGTGTTCTCAATTGTCTCATTGGAATACCCCCCTGTTTCCAGCCATATCCCAAGGTGGCTAACAGGCTTGGTTGTAGGAGGTGATGCAAAGGGAAGTATGAGAGGTTTGTTCCTTTGTGGGGGACTGTGAGGTTTGAGTGTTGTAGCCCAGTTATTAGTGTACTTGACTAAGAGGATTTTTTCCATTTTCCTTTTGTTGAGCGGTGCGTTGTCACAATGGAATATTCTTCTAGTGTGCGTTACAGTTGGCGTGCATCATTGTTGTTAGCTATACCAGTTACTCAGTCATCCACAAAGGCTAGTATCTTGACTGGTGACTGGCCTTGTGCAGTTATGCCCATGAGGCGTGAGTCAGCGACGCAAAGGAGTGGATCAATACTGAAATTATACAGTAGCGGACTGAGGGCTCCCCTTGTTTGAGCCCTCTGTGTGGTGTGATCTTATTAGTTAGGAGGCCAGGGCCGTATACAGCCATGGATGCGGATTCTGTAAGGAGCATTGCCCAGTTTATGAATATGGGTGGGAGTTTGAAGGCGCTTAGGCATCCCTTCAGGTACGGCCAACTAACGTAATCATACGCCTTCTCCTGGTCTAGGAATACCAGGGCTCCAGTTGCTTTGGACTGGCATATGTTGGCGACGGAGTGTATATTGGTCCAGATTGAATGCTCTGGTATGAACCCAAACTGATTAGGTGACAGGATTTTGGAGGCTATTGTTCCTAATCTGGTTGCTAAAATTTTTGTGAGTAGTTTTGTATCAGCGTTAGATAGTGAAATTGGGTGCCAGTTAGCCAGATCCAGTTTGTCGCCCTTTATAAACAGGGTTATGACATAGGAGTCCTGGCCACTATGCAGGAGGTGTGTCTCCAGCAGGCACTGATTCATTGATGCTAAGAGGAGAGGGGCGATTTGCTTAAAGTATTTTTTGTAACTTTTCGTAGGGTATCCCATCAGGCCCTAGGCATTTTCTACATGGTGAACCGCGGACTGTGTCCCACAGCTCCTCCTGCATTATTAGGTTCAGGAGGTTGTAGTCCAGAAGTGCGCTTTGTATTCCAGTAGTGTGTATAAAATCTTTAATTTTTTGGGGGTCAGTTGGGATGTCACTATATAGTTTGGTATAGTAATGGTGTACTTCCGCCTTGACCTCCGCTGGGTCAGTTGCCATGGTGCCGTCATCTTTGTGGACCTGTGTGCACATGGGCTGGTGCTGCAGGAGTGGAATTAGCAGAAGAAGTGCATCAAGATGGTTTCACCTTCTTTTATTAACTTACCTTTTCTTGATACTTTGATTAAGTGCTGGTGTTCAAAAATGAGGGCGTTTAGTTGGGTAGATATTTCAGCCCATTTGTGCCCCCAGTTGGGGCTGTAGCCAGACTTTGGGGTGTTGAGCTTGAGGTGGTCCAGTTTTGCCAAGGTGCGCCTGATTGTGGCTGTGTTGGTGGTGTACTTGTGTGAGGCGAGGTGACAGGTTTTATTTATTAGGTCAGTTTTGAAATTTGCCCAGGTTTCATTGGGATCTGATAGAATGGGGTTGTGAATTCTGAGTTTATGGCCTCGTGTTCAACCCAGTTGGATATCTTGGGCAAGTTTATGTTTTCCAGGTGTAGTTTCCTCCATGTTGACGCCTGTGTGGGAGTTTGGGTTGGTGAGAGCTGTACCAAAATGAGTCAGTGGTTGGAGAAATTGATCTTTTTTGTTGCTTTAGTTAGGATGTTCAAATGGTGAGTTTTTGGTGCGAGGATGTAGTTGATTCAGCTCATTGAGATGAGCGTTTTCTCACGTATGTTGGGGCGGGTCATGTGGGGAAGGAGTGGTGACCTGGGGGGAGGGTATTGTGTAGGCCAAGGGATGCCTTCATTGCATGGGACTCAATGTGCCCCAATGGGTATCCCCTGAGGTTAGGCCATCAGTCCATGTTGGGGTTATCCCAGCAGTTGAAGTCACCCAGTAGGATGGTATCTGGTGGGAGGGTGAGTGGGGGAAAAAGGAACTGTTTCCTCTCAGCTGCGGTGCACAGTGCGTAGATGCATGCTATCAAAAATTGTGTCCTCTTGGTTTGCAATTATTGCAACCAGGATGCAACCGTGCAGATATGAGGAGGAGTTCGTGATTTTTAGTTCTTTAGTAGTTTGGATGAACACCCCATAGTGTAACATCCGTACCAATAGGGTTATGAGACCCTGGCTGACCAGGATCCATCTTCCCCCTGTAGACAGTGGGTTTCTTGGATGGCCAAGAAATCTACAGGGGTTTTTTGCAAGAAGTCCAGCTTTTTGGCTTGGGACGCATGAGCCCTGGCTCCTGAAATGTTTAGCGTCCCTATTGTAACTGAGGTGCCTGTGGCGCCTCAGGAGCGGTTGGGAGGGCCACCTGGCCTACACTCAACGCCCTTTTTGCTAGCCCTGATCCGTGTTTCTGGGCCAGTAATTCTGAGGCATCATCTGATACCATACCCTATGCTAATTTATCATGGGTATTGTGGTTTTTAGGATTTGTGGAAGATTTTCCTGCTCATAACTCATGGTGGTCCTGTGCGGTGTGCTGATTTGTTTATTGTTATTTTGGGGTGCAAATTTGGAGAATTGGGTCCCGATTTTTCGCCCATAGTGGAGCTGAATTGTTCTGCTAAGTCCTCTTTGATACCATTTGGTGATTCAGTTACATTGTGAGAAAATTTTCATTTTGGGCGTACTGCTCTGATTGGGTGGCTCAGATAATTTCCTCCATGTCTTCCTCAGCTTGGACAGTCTGTTCTGATTGGTTGGCTCAGCTGATTTCCATGTCCTCCTGAATTTTTCCAGGGTCGATGGAGGAGGCTGAAAGTGATGCAGCCTTGGCCGCTTCCCGCTTGCAGGCCTTCTGCATCATTTTGCGTACTTTGGGTGTTATTAGGTCTATGAGGAGGTAGTGCTCATCCTCTCCCCATTTAAGGCGTAGTTGGTGTCAATCATTTTGCCAGATTCTGTCATTTTTGCCCATGGCGTCATCACAGAAGTCTAAGGCCGTGATGCCCTCCTTCATGGGGCATGCATGTTCCTTGTGCCCCAATGCAGTGCAGTGGTTTCAGATAGGTGGTGCACGTTCCGGTGTGATGCATAATGGCTTTGACAGCCTCCCATCTGGGAGGTAAAATGCCGCTGTGTGTGGGATTCTTGTGAGGTCCATGGCCACCTTGGGGAGTAGGTAGATCACAGCCATTGCCTTTCCTGTGCACAGGTTCAACATCAGGTGAAAACGCTGTAATTTGAGTTGTTTAATTTCTCCATAGTTGGTAAGTCCATCTTGGGGCTCCTCCTCGATTTTCTTGTGGGGAAGGGTGGTAGGGAGTGAGTCAAAAGAGATGAACAAAGTGTTCACTTTGTTCCATATGGTGCGCACGGTGTGTATAATTCATTTACCCTTGGGGAGGGCAACTTCAATGCAGACTTTTGTGGTGGCATCTGCATCTTCTTTGGTCTCAAAGCCCAAATTGATCCAGCTGTGTTGAATCATGTAGGTGGTAATGTGCACCGCGTAGGGGAAAAGAGACCTGTGCTTCGCCCACTTTCTTCCATAGATTTGAAGACTCAACCTTAGGTAGAGTCAGAGTACATTCTCTACCTTTGATAGGGGTTGGTTGTATTGGATTTCCATGTATTAATTATGTTTCAAGGTGAACTCCACAAACCCAGGCGGTGCCTCAGTTTTAATTTTTGGTGGCCATATTTCCCAGTCCCCCTCCAGGGAGTTTCTTGCCCTTTGGCGCACCATTTTTTCCATTGCCTGATATGGATTTCGCTCAGTTTAATTGGGATTTGTTGAAGTCGCCCATCTCTCCTGTGTGATTATCAAAAATTGCTGTTAGAATCAAATCATAGTAACTAATGTTATTGTTACGGGAAAGAAAAGCCCAAAGATCATAATGAAAAACATAAATTTGACATTAAGAATGATCCTTTATTTAGTTTAGTTGACTAATATATAGTCAAACCAATTTATTCAAGATATATCATATCTTTCATAATGAAGATTATTGAATATATTGTAAAGCAACTATGCCATGGAGTTGATTTACTGAAAAAGGATTTGAATAGGGTGTCATGGGGTCAGATACATGCAAACCAATTAAAGGTAAAATCTGATATTGGAGTTGAGATTGTATCACAACTTTAATTCACAAAACAGGAATCAAGTCAACGATGCTTCAACGCTTCCTCCTCCTTGACCTGATTTGTTATTTAATTTTTCATAGGACATTCATTAGGTTTGTATTAAGGTTAAAGAAAATTAGCATGAACCCAATCAATTATTCTTCTACTAGACAAGCTTCAAATAGTATAGGCTTTAACAGCGACCTGTTCAAGCATGATGTATGGTCCTTTACATAAATTAGCTACTTATGTGTCCTACCAAATACCTATGTATCTGAGTAAGAAAATTGATCGCCAACTGCAAAGCTTGCCACTGTGAAATGATGTAAATCATCTCTCTCTTTCTGGTTAATCCCTTTGTCAGAGCTATCAATATATGCTTTGGTCTGTATTTGATCTGGGATTTCTCCAGTCAATCAAAGTACTCAGATTGTCCAATCTCATCCCCATAAGTAAGCATTTGATGCAATAAGGGTGGTATTTCAGGTTGTCAATCGTACAAGGGCTGGACTAATAAATATCACATACCTCTATGATAACAGATATTATGAGCAAAAACAGTTGAGTCCAAATATATAGCTCCTTATGAAAGTTAAGCGTTGTCAAACTTCTGAAGAGCTTGTACAAAGGTACTTTTGGCACGTTCCACCATCTCATTAGATTTCTGGATGATTTGGGAAGTAAAAATCCCTTGGATTCCCATCAACTCATTCAGCTTGAGAATGCCATGAGATCTGAAAAAGTGCCTATGTCTTGAGGTAATTTGCAGACAGCCATGGTGGTGAATTACCTGTTCCATTATATAATTTTTAGTAAGTATCATTCCAAGTTCTCTAATAGCTCAGGCTCTGCCCTATTTAATGAGTGAATGATTGCTACTCTAATTTTAAGATTGAAGATACTGGTTAGAAAAAGGGCCTATGATCTATAAATATTATATTCTAAGCTCAATTAGGATTAACCATTCTATAGGTAGTTGTAGATTTAATTGACTGATGGGCTATACATTTGTGCCATTCTGTTAAGATGTCCTGGATATTTAAACCCTAAAGATTCCCTAAAAATCCTTGTTAATTAACTTTAAGGTCTTCAATAGATATCCATGTCCAGATATGAAATGATCTTTCATGATTATTTCTGGAAGAGCTGAAGGTGGGGGTATAACATTTGTTCATTTCCTACAATTTTATTTTATTTAACTGAGGCAAGCCAACCAGGGGACAGACAATACTGAAACTGGAACTCCAAAACTAAACCAACTAAAAATAAAAATAGATTGATCACCCTTTTCAGGCAGTGAGACAAAAAAAGAAATGAGAAAATTACCTACCAGGTGGCATAGTGGCGAGCTGCTTAACCCATCATGGCGGAGGGGGAATCAGGTGGTTCATCATCAGGCTCAGCATTGTAGAGACGGATCAATGCTGAGAGTAAGGGGGTTGGTGAATCCACGGGAAGAGGGTTGAGGTGTGTAGATAGTTGTTGAGATCAACGATTTGGGCCTGTATTAAAGCCTCTATGAGTTCAGCAACGTGGTGTTCAACCTGGATGCAGTCATCAAGAAGCTGTTCTAATTTTGCAGTATTTGCTCTTGTGGTGCATGTGGATGGAGAAAAATCTGCCAGTTCAGCGACATGCTTGACAGTGGTGGTGGCAGTTTTTTAGAGGCGTTGAGTTTCCTCTTTTGCGGTAGGAGGCAAATCAGAGGGGAACAAGGGGAGTTCAATCCTTTTTCAAATTCTGCGACAGATTTTGCACACAGTATGCGAAAATGGGTGTTATCAGGTTTGGTCAACATGACCACGGTAAGGTTATGTTCACTTTGGAAAAAGGTTCTGGGTTTGGGAACATACTGGTTGGTCAGGGCGAGGTATGAAAGTCTGAATACAGATAAGGTGTTAAATCAATTGGATAATTTGAAGGTGAAACAATTTCCCAAAATTTGGTCATTTCCTCCAATAAATTCCAGAGATTTTAGTTGATTCAGGAAGATATGTTAGTAGGTGATTTTGGTTTGGTAGGTTTTGGGGCGGGAGCTTTTCTGGATTGAACAGTGGTCCAAGCCTGAACCCAATTGGTTGGCATGGGTGTGCATTGGCCAGCTTGGGTTTGAGGTGCTAGATTTTGCTTGTGATTTGAGTGCATGGCCTGTGGGGGTGGGGGCAGCCAAAATTCCCACTCAAATGCCACTGGTGTGGCCTCATGGGTGGTGTTGGCCATGTTTTCAGGGTGTGAATTATATTGACATACCTTTTTGGTGTAGTTTAATTCATAGCAGAGGGTCAAATTGTGGACTGTTATCATTGTGGGCCCAAAAGAAATGGTTAGGTGTATATGGAATATAGGCTCACGGTGGGATGTGCTGGGCCATGTTCAGCTAGTGGGGGTAATGGTGGCCATTGCCCAAGGTGCTGCAAGGCATTCAGAACCACTTGGGACAATGAATTGGAGGATATGGTTTTCACTGTACATGGACAACTCTGACATCAACTTCTCAAGAGTAACTAAATTTATTTGAGGTAAGCTTACCAGGGGACGGACAGTACAGATACAAATTAACGATCAAAAACACAAATCAAACGCCCTAAATGAGTGGCGAAACACCAAAACAAAAAAGGAAAACCTAGCCAACCAGGTGTAGCAGTTGTGAACCGCTTATCCCACCATGGCAGAGGGGGAGAGGGAGGGGTTATTAGGCATATTATTGATTTCTTCTTCATAAATAAAGAGACGGATTAAAGCTGAGAGCAAAGGGGTCAGTGCATCCACGGGATGTGGGTTGAGGAAAAATAGAAAAGGGTTAAGCTGTTTGCTAACAATCTGGGCCTGGAGAACAGCCTCCAGGAATTCAGCAACTTGGTGTTCAGCTTGTATGCGTGCATTGGGAAGCTGGAAAATTTATTTATATTGGCTCTGGTGATGTGCGTGGTGGGGGAAAATTCTGCCAGTGCAACAACTTGGTTGACAACAGAGGTGGCGGTTTCCCTTAATTGTTCAATTTCCACCTTTACAACCTCAAGGAAATCGGCAGGTTAAAAGATTTTATGTAGTCCCTCATTAAATTGAGTGACATATTGTGCCACAGATTTGCAGAGATGGCGGCTATCAGGAGAGGCCACAGAAGCTTTGGCCAGTTGATAGTCACTCAAGAATGGGGTAGCAGTGGGTTTGGGGATTTATTTCTTAGGTGGGAATGGGGCATCGAAATCTGAAGGTAGATATGGTTCCAAATTAATTGGAAAGTCGGGAGGTGGTACAATTTCCCTAAATTCAGTTATTTCATCCAATAGGTCCCAGGGATTTTGATTGAGCGTGATTAATTTAGAGGGCCAAGGTTTTGGTTGGGTAAGTTTTGGGGCATTAAATTGGTTGGACTGAATATGGGTCCAAACCTGCTCCTGATTAGGTATATTGTTAGAAATTAAGCCGACTTGGGCTTTGGGTGCAAAGGTTTTGTTGATTTTTAAGTGTTCAGCTGGAGGGGGTGGGGGCAGCCAAAATCCCACTTAAATGCTGTTTGTGTGGCTTCATGTATGGGCTTGGCGGATTCCGCTTGTTTTGAATTGTAGCTACAGTTCTTTTTGGAATGATCCAACTCCTGGCAGAGAGGACAAATGGTGAGGCCATTGTCAATATGGGCCCAAAAGAAGTGATCTGGTGCAGATGGGATATGGGCACGTGGTGGGATGTGCTGGGCTACAGTTGGCTGGTGGGGGGTAATGGTGGCCATTGCTTATGGTGCTGCTAACCGCTCAGCTCCGCTTGGGACCAGGAAGTGAAGTATGGGGTTTGTACCATATTTGAATAGTCCCATCATCAGTTCTTCATAGAGTGTTTGAGGCGGAAGGTGCAAAGGAAGGTTTGCAAAGGTCACCACCATTTTGGTGTCACTGGGGAGGCATGTACGGGTTGTGGCAATAGGAGTGTTTTTATATATTAAGGGCGTAGTTTCTGTAGCAGCTGCGTCCTCTTCAGTGGGAAAACCAATATCAAAATAGTCCTTATAAGGGCGGAAGTCAATAAACACCGCTGGCGAAAACGTGGATGTTGACAGCTCAATTATTGCTTTGTCAGCATATGGGAAGAGATGCCCATATTTGACTCAGAGGCAATAGCAAATATTGGATTGGGGTAGGGCAAGTGGTTGGGGGCGGGTTGGGTGGACGCGCGCTAAGTGTAATAATAAGTCCCTTGGAGGAACAAACTGGCCTGATGCATTAGGTGGACTGGATGAGCCAGTTCGCATGCGTTTGCCTGCAGGGTGGAAAACGCTAGCAGGTGGAGCGCTGCTGCCCCATGCTGGGGCAGCAGGTGGCAGATCCGCTGACATAAAATGAAAACTGATATAGGGGAGGTGGTGATGGAAAATTAAAGGATGCTTTTATAATAAATTCGCTTGAGAGTGATGTTGAGTGGAAAGAAAAGCTTAACTTCTCATAAAGTTTTTGAGGGGGAAGGTGTGAGGAGAGGTTCACAAAGGTTACCACAAGTGTTGTATCATCTGGAAAGTGTGTTCAGGTGGTGGTAAAGGGGGTATTTTTTATAAATTAATGACATAGCTGCTATGACGGCTGCATCTTCTTTGGTGATAAACCAATATTGAAATAGCCCTTGTAAGGGCAGAAGTCAATAATCCCTGATGGTGCAAAGGTGGCCGTTGCCAGCTCAAGTATCACTTTATCAGTGTATGGGAAGAGACTTCCATACTTGACGCATAGGCAAAAGTGAATATTGTATCATGGTAGGGCTTGGGGGTGAGGGCAGGTTGAGTGGGCTCATGTGAGGTGGAGTGCTAAGTCCCTTGGAGGGAAATAACAGCCAGATGTATTTGGCAGACTGGATGAACTAGTCTGCACATGTTTGCCTTCTGGGCGGTAAATGCTAGCAGGTGGAGCACCACTGTCTCATACTGGGGCATCAGGTGATGAATCTGATGATATAAATTTGGAGATTGGTGTGGTGAGGCGGTGGTGGAAAATTAACTTGTATTTTAAAATTGCTTAAAATTGATGTCAAGAAGAAAGAAAAGCCTTCATTTCCTACAATTTTATACACTTTTCCATTTCAAATTTTGGTGCCTTTCATTAGCCAATTTAAGATGCAGCAAATAACAGTTTTTTCATCGTCAAAATTCTTTACTTTCCTTTATTTAAATAGTTAATCTACAAAGGGAAAGAGTTGTTGCAACAGGTAGTCATAAAAGTCCATCAGCATGATGATTAGTTTACACAAGCGATATATTATCTTATAATTTGTAGGCTTGTAGTTTCAAGGCCCATCACAAAACTCAAACTTCCGGTCAATTAAGGCTAAATAACCAAGCAAGGAAGAATGGTTGGTGATAATCTTGAGCTTGGTACCATATAGATAGACTCAAAATTGATACAAGCGTATATGATGACTAAGAATTCTTACTTTAAACAGTGATTTTCGTTCATCCTTATCCAAAACATAACTACAGAAAACTACAAGATGCTCTTCCCTATTTCCCCCTATCTGAGAGAGTACAGCTACTATATCTGTGAGGGATGCATCAGATTGTACTATTAAAGGCTGATTAAAGTTGCAATCTCTGTACATCTTAGGGAGCACCATCTGCATCTTGACAGGGAGGGATATCCATTAAAGACCAAAAAGGGGGCAAAAAAGCCTTCTCATCCCCTCCATCACCAGGAAATTCAAGCCCATGTGGTTAATATAAAGGTGAGTGACAGCTTACCCCCTGAAAGGTAGCTTCTTTCACCCCTTTTCTTTCCATCAAGGAATAGATGGAGAAGATCAAGAGGGTGTGTTATGAGGTGGTGGTGAGCAAAAGCCATCACCAGCAGGAAGTTTGCGGCCTCCCACCCTCCCAAAAGGCATCCTTATCTAGTTTGAGTCCCATTCTTACAAATAAGTAATTATTGCTTGATATCACATCATTCAAATCAACCTCAGACGCAAAATCGCTCCTCTGGCCTTCCCCCTACTGCCAGTGAAGGTGAGCTCACCCCAACAGGTTTGGGCATGCAAACCCATTTCTTTTGAATGTGACTGCCCTGAATCTCCCTGACCTTAGGTGCGCCCTGTCAGCTGTCACAAGAATCATTGCCAGCTCATGAGGTGGAATCACACTGCAAAAAACTTAATAAATTTTTTATACCAATCTGGCCAGTAAGTCTGGATCCAGATCAGCATTAATAGCCATTTGGTGTGTTGATCCACAAAATATATCACAGCAATATTTACAGGCATCTATGCAACCTTTTCCTTGTTCTCCAAGTGTTGAGATTATAAAGCAGCAATCTGCAACAGGTACTGCTGTCACTTCAATTTATCTTTTTTATTTTTTTTATTTTTTATACAAAATAAAAAAATCTTAAAAATCCAATTTTTCTATTAAATTAAGAATTTCGCAGGGTTAATTAAAATCTATGATACCAAATCTAGGAGTTCCTGGCTAGTACTCATGATTTCCCTACTTACTTTGCATCAAACAGTATGGATGGCTGTACCCACAAGATCTTAGCTATTGCCATGGTTGATAACTCACCTTGAGTGGCAGTACAGTCTTATTTAAATCATCAAGTTCCATGACATAATGGAGTGACCCCAATTCTTATCCTTTTCCACCCTCCTTTATAAGTGAGGTAATCTATTAGTTTAGTTATATGAGCAGAATGTCAAGCCATTGGTTGATGTGGTGGTGGTTGGAAATATATTCCAATCATTGGATCAAAGCTTCTATGCTACAATTAAAAAGTATTTCTTGACCCAGATCACTTTGGGTTATACTCCATTTCAAGCAAAAAGTGTTAAACTCATCTTTTCCCCTTACAACATGTCCATCTTGGATGGGTCACAAGTGCGGGTGTGTTGTTCAGTCCTGATTCAAATTCTTCCCTCTCCATCCCTGCAGTTATGTGTTGGTGATGTAATCCCTTCTGTGGAATCTGACGCTGCTTATGGACAGTTGCATCTAAATATGTTGGTGCCTCTGTTGTCTGAAGTACAACAGTCAGAAGTTGAGAATGCCTATATAGCTGGAGCAACGTTCCTCACTTGAAGCTGGCCAGTGGATATCCTGGTGGTTACCCCCTCCCCACCATTTCTGTCTCATAAAGTTGAAAATAAAAAACCATGCTTACTTTTTGGTGCCTGTTATAATCAGTTGAGATACTAATTGGTATCATGAAAGGCTCTCATGGATACAAGAGTAGCTGGGAATTTTATGAGCCTGAAAGCGGCTCTGGATCTATAATTAGATTTTGATGTAGGATCTTTGGTATTGGGCGCTTATTCAGACCATATGAATTGTTATGCTGTAAGACGTCTTGTCCCATTCTCTGTGCATGAGTTTGGTTTCTGTCAGAATTTTAGTTGACCACATTATTCATCTCACTTACAGATTAAGCATCTTGATATTGTCAATAAACAATCTATTGTTTGGTTATGGTTGCTGGCTAAATTAATAGTCATGATTAATCAAAGGATATAATATAATGATTTATTTTTAATTAATGTTTTATCAGGGATTATCCATGACAATGTTAAATGAGTATTCTTAATGAGGGCTTATAGTTGCTAGTCAGATTTCAATGGCGGATTGTTCAAGCAGAGGCGCTGAATGGTTAGGGCCATTTTTACAAAGGTACTGAAGTGTTTTAACACTTGTTTCAATGATAGTTTGTAGTCATAACCAGGCAACATGGCCCCTATAACATCTGTGTATGGTTCCTGACATGAATTGATTGCTGCTGATCTGTAAAAGGTTGCACTACTGAGGATTAACTAATACAAAGGAGTTCGCCATTATTCTGCCACTAATCCTTTTTTTTAGTACTAGATGGTCCCAACCTAAGGGGGGATTTATCAATGTCTGCCACTAATCCCAAGGGTCAAAAGTTTTAGTAGAACAATTAGTTGAATTTCAGTGAGTCAGCTGAAAAGTTGCCCATCTTTTGTCTATAAAAAACCCTAGCATTTTTTATAAAAAACAGAATTTAACTGATATATATTTAATATTTACTTCTAAATTGAAGATTGAAGGGAATAAAGGTCCCTAGTTGTTGTTCTCGAGTTAAAGTTTAGCAGAGAGTTTTGAAGCCACATACAGTGAAGATTTAACCTACTGGTTGTCACCATATAATTAGTGTCCTTATTATTTTACAAACAACCTATGCATTAAAATACACAAAAGTCTACATTTGGTGCTCACTACAGGGGGCTTTTTTATTGTGTTGCTTAATTAACTTGAGGTTTAGCCTTGAGGTGGTGAAAGCCACTGGATCTGTTTTTGGGTGAGGATGCCATCAGCGGAACCTCAGCCCTGAATTTTACTTTCCAACGCCTTTTGGAAGTGAGAAATAGTACCAGGAACCTCCCAACCATCGCGTCAATACTGTTTTGGACCACCAAAAATGGTGGAGACGCACTTGAGGTGTATCCTCTGGTTAGATTGGGGAATTTGTTAGATTTTTAACCAGATAATATTTCTCATATATCACCAAAATAATTTTTATATTTGTTCAGGAAATTGCTGACTATTTTACTAGTCTGATTTTATTATTTAGTACTAAATACCCCATTTAGTGCTCCCCATCTGGTTGGGTTAAGCTGCCTTGATCCACTGGATCAAGAAAACTTGGGGATAATCTTCAATAGGAAATTGGGGGATCTCAACACTGTTGACTGAGGCCAAGGATGTAAAAATATACATTATTAGCAATTAAGATGGCAGATTGTTAACTTTGACATCAAGAGTATTGGGAAAAGATCCTGATAGAATTTTCAATAAATTCTGACACTGGTAACTGATCTGAGGATGTCAAAAACAATTAATATTTTTTAAAATAAGTTGAAACTCTATTTCAACTTTGTGAGAGTATTAGGAACAATTCCCAGTAGCTATTTGGTTAAAGTTGACACTGGTTACTCATGCCAAGGATGTAGATATATCTAATTATTTAGTTTATGGAGAATCAAGAATTGATGTAATCATGGACAATTGAGGATGATGAGTTAAGAAGAATTTTAAGTGAGCGTGCTGATGAATGCTAATCAGGGAAAATCGCCAGTGAGAGTGCTGATGAATGCTGGCCATGAATGGCAATGATGAAGATATACAAGGAAATGCCTATAAATAGTTCACTCTCACATGCGATAAAAGACCTTTTTTGCTTACCTTTATTAAGATTTCAGTGGACAGAGATTATTTTAGCTGATAGATGTAGGACTGAAGATCCATGAAGATAAGGCTTTGGGATAAAATACCTGGAGCGGTCAGTGCAACCAACTCCCAATCTTGACCTGGATGGAAACCCACATGGTAACTTGAGCAACTAGAAACAACCTTGATGAACTGGAAGGATTGAAGGGGAGGAACCCCAAGGGAGCCAATAGAGGCCGCAGAACCACAATTGTTGGACAAGTCCCATGAGCAAACCTTTGAGTTATAACGAGTGGTCAAGCCTCAGAAGGAGAATTCATTGGTCTTCTGGGTTGTTGGGTTGCCCTGCGGATTTTTAGGTAAAGATTACTGATGAAGGTGAAAGAGCAAGGGCCAGCAGTCTTCATAATGTTTGGCATGGAACACTAATAGAGTCACAAATTATTGAGAATAAAATTTTCATTAATGGTGCCCCTCAGGGTTCATCCCCTTAAATCCTTTATGTTTATCAATATTGCTGCTAGTTGCTCAAGTTAACGTGGGGTTTCCATCCAGGTCAAGGTTGGGAGTTGGTTGCACTAAATACTCCAATTGTTTTATCCCAGCACCTAATTTTTAGGGATCTTCATTAATACCTCTATCAGCTAATCTAACCTCTATCTACTGAAAACTTAATAAAGGTAGGCAAACGAAAGATATTTTATTGAGTGTGAGAGTAAACTATTTGTAGGCATTTCTTGCCTATCTGCATCATCAGCATTCATGGCTGGCATTCGTCAGCACATCCACTGGAAATTCTCCCTGATTAGCATTCATCAGCACTCTCACTGGCATTTCTCTCTGCTTAACTCGTCATCCTCAATTGTCCATGATTACATCAATTCTTGATTTGCCAAAATCTGAATTAAATAGATATATCAACATCCTTGGCATAAGTCTCTGGTGTCATATTTAACCAAAATGCTATCATTAATTGTTCCTATTACTCTTGCAAAAAAATATAGTTTCAACTTATTTTAATAAAGATTACTTTTTTGACATCCTTAGAATCAGTTTCCAGTGTCAAAATGATTGAAATCTCTACCAGGATCTTTTCACAATACTCTTAATCTCAAAGTTAGAAATTCGCCATCTTAATTGATAGTACTAATTATCTTAACACCTCATCCACAATAACAGTGTCAAGATCCCACAACTTCCTATTTGGCTCATCCCTAATACTTTCTAAATCCAGCGTATCAAGAAAGTTCAACCCAACCAGAAAGGGAGAACTAATTGGGGTATTTATCACTAAATAATAAACTCAAAACTAGTAAAAAGTCAGCAATTGTTTTAGACTATTATAATTACTAATTTTGGTAATATGTGAGCAATATCACATGGTAAAAAATCTAAAATCTTCTGTGACCAGTTTACAGCGGTAACAGATTTTTTTACCTTCATTATTGGATTTGGTTGGTGGTGGCGTCAACAAGTAAGTATCAACCTGGAGCCTGACCTTTTGTCCTCTGAGAATCCCCACTCCTGTGACAACTTTTAATCATTGATACAATCTCCTTTACCAGAGCGGTGGGTTTTATTTCTATAACTCCCTCCCCCACTGATTTACCTCTCAATTCCCTCTCAAATTTATTGCAGTATAAAGACATATTTTATATATTTATAAAGCCAATTAACTTCCTCCTCACTCTGAGTACAATTTGTACTTCCTTTTTACAGTTTAATTTAGTTAACATTAAAAAACTCTGTATCCATATACAGAACAAGAAGATAGGCCCTGGAGGTTTGGTTAGACAATATGCTCTGGAAGGGGTGGGTATTCTGGAAATCCTCTTCTGTCGCTTCCTCCATAGTTTTATTATGATAATAATGGTACTTTGCACCCTTGCAAAGACTAAGGCCATTTAGTATCACAGTACATGATCCATATCCACATCTCCTTTGTTGGGCCTTTGTTTTTGAGCTCAATGGTGCTATGCCCAAGAATCCTGACAGTCAATACTTGACGCCATCTAAGATGCATAAAAAGTAAATTAATTTTTTAAAGGTTGTAAAATTACCGCCTTGTCCCATCAGCTAGAGTTCCATCCTATGGTAAATATGTCAGAATGTATTATTGAAGTCAAGTACCAAAATGATACTTAGAATTAATAACATAACTTTATTAAACTATAAGAAGGGTTTTTTATATGTCATATTTAACAATATAAACTCCAAAAGGAAAATGATTAATTTAAATAACAAAGAGTGGATTCCAGATGGGAGACTCATGGTCAGGCGATGCATTCCAGATAGTATAATGCCTTTGTAGCATATTTTTGATAGGACAAAAATATATTTTTGAATGCCAAGTCAGATAAGGCTTGGTATCAATTAGTTTGAATGTTAGAAAACTATTGATTCTTACCATTTTGTGAGTTCATCTTAATTACTGCCTAGTGTGCCACATTGTGTACTGGTTGCCTGACATTATGAAGATCCTTAATTTAAATTAGGAAGGTTTTCTCAGATATTTAGGCTCAAATTGGTTTGACAATTTTCCTAATGTCAATTTGAGACCTACCAGCTATTGATTTTCCATGTGATTAATTGAGGTAACTTCCTTAACCCCTTCTCAGGTCTAGGTGTCTATTGCTAAGGGAGTCAAATGGTCAATATTATTCCCATAATGTCTGATATCCTGATATCTGACATCAACCCATTCAAGGATAATGGCAGGAGAGTACTGACTTAAGAATCAGCTATGTACGCGGTTGATAATTAGTACAGTTTCTAAAGACTTGAAGAGTATTTATCTTTACACTTGTAGGTTATAGCGTATGACTCATCCCAAATCGAAAATTTAAATTCCTCCTTAGGGTGTTATACAATTAAGATATTAAAAGACTAAATCTAAAATCTCAAAGGTGTGTAAAGATTAACTTGAGGGATTTCTGCTTTACCTTCTCTTGTAACTGTCCTGGCTAGATTTATCATTCCTCTAATTGTAGTTGTATGACTTTTATCTCTCGTTACAATCACTAATTGCAACAAATTCTATTCAATACTAGGTAAGTTAAATAATCTCTTTGAGGATATTAGTGTGCCCCCAATGTCAGGTAGCAGTTGAGCTAGCAAAGTGAAGGGCACAGGATTGGGCTCCGCACCATGTAAAGTTTGTAAAAGCCCCAGTGACACTGGCGGCCTAGACAAAAATTAGAAACTGGCAGTGAGTATTTACTCAGAGATTTTAGCCTGGCAAGTGAAATGCAACTAGTTTATCAAAACTCTGCATTCCCAGCCCCTGTGTAAAAATTTACTGGTTTTGAGTGTTATCAGCAAACAACCCCAATAAACTTATTACTGCACAGCTTTGGTTTCTTGTGAACTTAGTCTACGTTGTATAGTATATGATATTTTTGGTTAATAATAGTATGACGACTATTATCCATAGTTGAGTAGAATTCTTATATCTCAGCCCAACACTTGTCAGTATTCCCACTTAAAATACTTGAGATGTTGTGATCTAGGGATTCGTTCCCTCATTCTGTCCAATCTGATCTTCTCTGAGATTCCCTGGTGACAGTCTCTTTTGCCCAACATAAGGTTGGCAGCAATGCCCAATTGTTTCTCCTTTTTCTCTAGATCCCCACTCAGATCTTTACTTTTTTTCCCTAAGAGTCTCCCAATTATTTCACACATAAATAATATGCTTGAGAAGAATAATAGAATTCAAAAATGATAATAATTTACTTATACAATATACTGGATGAAAACTATAGAACTATATAACTCTGTTCTAAACTCTGTGTTTTTTATTATAAGTGAATTCTAGGGAATTTATGGTGGGGATTTGGTCATCTAACCCTCAGTTGACACCTCTTTGATGAAATGGCAGCTGTTGCCATTGAATCACCCATCTTTGTCTCAGCAGCGATGGTCTTCCCCATCCTGGCTAGGATTCCGTCATTGGACATCCTTGAGACCTAAACAAAAAGAGTCAGAAAACGTGTCCCTAACGTTTTCCTCTCGATCCAAGTGAACCAACCATATTAGGCTAGCAACCTGCTTAGGTAATGGGACTTATGCCCATTAAGGCAGGTTAGCACCAACTGATAGATTTGCTAGTTGCAGGCAGCATCACTCACCTTGCAACTTGCTATTCATTCCCAATCAGTTGGTATTAAAACCTGACTGATTGTAATCGGTACACCTGATAAAAATCACTATCAGATGCCCCTATTTTTTCAGCAACTCCACCCAACGAGATCTTATGTAATCATCTGGATCAATCCCTGATGGATATGACCAGGTGAATATTCCAAAATTCCCCAAACATAGTTTCTCCAAAATTTGGGTCAACTGATTTCCAATATACCTCACCTTAGGGAATTATTCCCTAGCGATTCCTGGTAATCTAGCAGGCTGGGAATATGGGCAAAAATCCCAACACATCCCCCTCTTGCCTAGAATTTCAGTGAGAAAAGGACTGGGGCATGAGAACACCGCTTTGGACACTCAGTTGAATACTTCATTGGCTCAAGTGGAGTACTATTGTCAATACTTCACACTGCTTAGGACAACCTTTGGCATGTGGCGCTCTTCCTCTTCCTCCTTGCTACCACCTGCTCAGAGCGTGGTTCCCACGATCTACTGTCTTGATAGGCTGATTGATTTACTTGTGACGATATTAGTCCTGGGATCCAGTTTTCCCCCATCAGGGCATATGACCTGCTGTCATATTCAGGATTTTTGGTCTGGCATCCTCAATTTCCTGATTTTATCCTCATCCTAGACAGGAGATTCTTGCCATTGATGTTCATTTCATGACTCAGTTAAGAATACTTATTTATGTTCGCCCTTGTTATTTCTCTAATAACCTCTTGGCTCAAGTCATTTCTAATTTTTTTTTCTTGTAGAGCTTATTCCATTAATTTTGAGATTAATTTCTCTGATGTTGGAGCTTAATGGATTGTAGAGTGTATAATATCAACTTTCATATAAGTTGACATCCCCCTCTCATCCAGCTCATATGTCAAATTCTGAGTCATGGTACCAGCAGCTTCTAAATACTTTGTCTGATCAAGATCTTCAGCTCCTCCAGAAGATGAGTTGGGATGCATGATGGAACCTCTTCTATGGTCCTTCCAGGACTCATATGCCTATTCTGGTGCCAGCAGCTAGTCCTTCCATCAAATTACTGGAAACGGTAATCAATCCCTCTGAAACTAGGTGTGCAATTGTTTTGAACAACTCTCAGCCAATTCTTCCTCTGTCATCAATTCCAGAGTTAGATTTTGAAACTTTCCTGGATTCAGCTCCTTTTGTAGATGCACCGACCAGAATCATGGATGCTCTGGAGATTATACCTTTTGTTCTTGATCACTCTTTTCTTGCCAGGTCAGACTTGCTTCCTGAGTTCCTCTTCCAACTCAGACAATACTACAAACCCGCTGTCTTGCTACTGAGCTCACCATTGGCAACAGTATTCATTTTGGGCTCACCTACACTTAACTATGGGCCCAAGTCACCGAGGCATTTTCCCCTGCGCTGAATCCCTCCAATCTTGAGAACATCCTAGATCAGGATATCACCATTTATGCTCTTCGCTTTACCAGCCAAGCTCTTTGAAGTTGGTCTATGAAGCTTCCAGCCTCTCCCAGGTTTCACCGTTCCTTCAGCTTCAGCTTCTGAGAAGCCCATAGTCATCACTTGCAGGATGCAATTCGTTCCCTGCGTGGCTATCTCATCTCTGGCACTTCCCATTGGTATTTTCCGCTGATGGCTTTAGTAGGGGGCATAATTTGCAACCCCCGTCAAGCATCCCTTGTTCACTGTTGGCCCATATGTCCGGTGTTAATGATGAAGCCCAACATCAGGCACTCAAGACTAATCTTCTGGCTCCAGTACCATATTGGAATTACTCAGGGATATTTGCTGACTGCCTCTTTTTATACTGTTGCTTTCCTCCCTGCTCTGGGGTTTTTCAACCGGCTTCTTCTGACATTTCAATTTACCTTCCCCTAGTTGCTTTCTCACAGGTATCTGCATCCGCTCAGAGAACTTGGTTTCATGCAGGTCTATCCCTCACTAGCATCCAATCTCACACAAATTTTGATGGGCTATTCATTCCTACTGTGATCCATCCTCCCCAAGAGGCAACATAGGCGGAATCATCCCCATATCAAGTACAATTAATAAAAATAAAAATTATAAAACTATATCGTTTTTTTATGCAGTTTATAATCTTTTTTCCAATATCTTTTATTAATCTTTTATTTTTATTCTTCTTTTTTCCATGGGACTTGACCTTGTTTCAGTTCAGCGGTCCATCTTTTTTCCTAAACTGGGTCTTGGTTACTTAAGCCTATCAGTTTTCTATGGTTCAGAGGTCCTTTTTTTTGGACTTGATCTAATCATCAGGACATAACCAACTTAATGGTTCATTGGTCCTTTGGGAACTCTTTTATTTTTTTCATCAATCCATTGATTCAGATACTTAGCATGGACTTTATTCACAACTCTTCCATCCAAGAGATTCTTGATGGAGCAGGTGTCAGTTTCCATCTTGGCAATAACTTCAAACGGACTTGACCACAATGCATCCAGTTTTTTTTCTTCTGAAACCATGCATATCATAATAGGCTACTCTTTTGCCTATTCAATATTCTGCTAAGGCCGTTCAGTTCTTATCATCCGTTGATTTTGCTCATATCCTTTTCTTCAACATAATATCAAATGCTTACGATTGCATATTGATCAGGATATTTGTCAGTTGTGTCAAGTACTGTTTGGCACTCATCCCCATCGTTGGTTCCACCACTGAGTATAAACATGGCGGCAACACAGTCTTTCTCCCATATAAAAAATCAAACGGCGTTTTCCCCATCGCCATATGATGACTGATATTGTAGGCAAACGTCACCAAACTCAGGTACATTCCCCACATGGAAGTTCTTCCTGCGACCAGCTTCCTCAGCATCGTGGCCAGCGTTTCATTCACTCTTTCTACCAGTCTGTTTGTCTCTGGCTGGTAGGGTACTGACACAACTCCTCTGATCCCCAATCTCATTCAATTGCGGGATCACATGAGATGTGAAGTTTATCCCATTATCACTAAGCAGGACCTGTGGACATCCATGTTGATATACTACTTGATCCAGGATGAACCTCGTGGTGCTGGTAGTATCTACTGCCGCCAGGGCTTTATCTTGACCCATCTCATCAGATGGTCTATAGTAACTATTATTTACTTGACTCCCCCTGTGCTCATTATTAATGGTCCATTACATTAATGGACACCATATGCCAGGCAAAACCAGGGTGGACCAGTCAGTATCCAGTTGTATTTTTATGTGGCTTGTGCAGCTGGCACTCCACACAACAAGCTAGATATTCAATGCATCATAGTTGATTGACTCCTAGTAGTAGTAATGGCAAATATGATTGGTTATTTTCTCAGGCCTACATGCCATACCCTTATGAGCGTCTTAAATGATAGCTGCTCTTTCTGATGGCTTTGGGAATAATAACCGCATCCCGTTAATCATCTTAGACACTTGACCATCCATGTTCTTAGTGTTTTCCATCACTTTCCAAAGTACACTTTGGATTTATTGGGGCTCATTCCTAATTTCTCCATCGACAATTCTCTGGAATAGATCATCCACCTGCAGGTATACCTTCTGGACCATTGGTAACTGCAATAAACCATCTGCATTCTGGTGAGAAGCCTCTGCTCAGTGGTGTAACGGATCATGAGGCACCTAATCCGTGAATTGACTCAGATTGGGTGGAAGTTGATCTGAAGGTGGCCATGGTTATATGGGCATCGAATTTAATAAGCTTGGAGCTGGGCAAAATCGCCATCCAAAATCACCTCTATGAAATGACGATGGGCTTACATGGGGCATGGATGGTGATCCGGTGGGATAGCAATTCTTCACTAATTATGTGGTGGTCGGGGTTTAGAGGAAATTAACAAAATGGAGAGCTTACCTGATGTTTGCAACAGATTATTTAAGGGAAGACGCTGCAGCCCTGAAGGGCAGTTGTGTCTTTTATGAGGAATTAAAGAATAAAAGATTTTGATAAGCTCAAAATTTATTGATTTATTTTAGTAAATAAGTTATATCAGATCCAAGTTATGAGCTCTGCCAGTGAGCTCAGTGTGGCATTGGCGTCGTTCTTGGCCCTTTCCTGGTCCTAGACCCTTCTACTGATGTGCA
The DNA here is from genome assembly GCA_022478985.1 of Massospora cicadina. Lineage (NCBI taxonomy): Eukaryota > Fungi > Entomophthoromycota > Entomophthoromycetes > Entomophthorales > Entomophthoraceae > Massospora > Massospora cicadina. The sequence continues at coordinate 43,660 of JAKSZP010014771.1, forward strand.
GTGTTGTGGGAACAGTGGTCTGAGAATATGTGGCAATGATGAGACATGGCAGTTGGGTTTGGGGATGGGCCTCTGTCAGTCTGTACCTAGTATGGTCAGTAACTTGGCTCTTACTGCCCGATTTTTTCGTTGCATATTGGCATGAACCCGCCCATTACAAGTGGACAATCTCATAATTGTAAGCCTGTAGCTTAAGTGTTCATCGTGCCAGTCATCATTCTGGTTCTCTTAAATTATGGATTCAATGCAACGAAGAGTGTTCCATAACCAATTTAAAGTGCTTTCCATGGATATACACCCTAAACTGCTTACAGGCGTAGATGACTACAAGGCATTCATGCTCAATTATGGCGTAATTTCTCTCAGTGGCTGAGAGTGTCCAGCTCACTTACGCCACCAGATGTTTGTCCCCAAGTTCATCTACTTGGCTTAGTACATCTCCAATCGGCATCAACAAAGCATCAGTTTGTATAATAAACTCTTGATCGAAATTCAGATATTTTAAGATCAGAGAATCTATTAGGTACTGGCGTAGCTCATCAAAGGATTCCTGCGCTTCTTCATTCCATATTAATCCTTTTTTCAGATCCTTCAACAGATGGAACAAGGGCTTGGCTATTCAGGCAAAGTCCCAAATATATCTTCTGTAGTATCTGACCATCCCAAGGAACATTTGGATGTCTTGGACACTCTTTGGCACAGCCATCCGTTCTATGGCTTCTATCTTCTGGGCTTGCGGCTACAGTCCACTAGAGTTGATCACAATCCCAGATATTTCAACTCTTAATTGAAGAAGTGGCACTTCCTCAGCTTAATTTTCAGGTTAGCCATGGACAGTCACTTGAATACTTCTTCCAAGTGGTTTAGGTGATCAATAAACGTCCTACTGAACACATTAATATCATCCAAGTATACCAGGATGCACGACAACTTCAAGTCGATCAGTATAGCATCCATGGCCCTCTGGAACGTTGCAGGCGCATTAAATAGACCCTGGGGCATCCTCATCAGTTGGTATATCCCCTGCGCAGTAATAATTGCACCTTTCTTAGTCTTCTTTTGGCAAGTCAATTTGCCAATATCCTGAGATCAGACCCATTGCGAAGAAATACTTTGCTTCTCCCAATCAGTCTAGCACATTGTTGATTCTTGGTAGGGGATACAAATACTTCTTTGTAATCTTATTCAGCTTATGGTAGTCAATCACCATCAGGTTGGAGCCATCCTTATTCACAATTAGAATAAGACTTGCCCAGGGACTCAATAACAGAACTAGAAGCCTATGCTTCACTAGTTTGCTGATTTAATCTTCAACTACTGCTTTGGCCGCTTTTGATCATCAGATCAGTCTCATCCTGATAGGAAAATTTCCCCTGTGTCAACCTTGTGGATCACATTTCTTGTGCATCCCAAATAATGGTCATCCTGAGTGAATACTTCCCAATACTTTCCAAACAATCTGAGCACCTCCTCTCGCTGTCCTTCTGTCAGATCAGCGAGTTGCTCTTGATCAACCAATAGGTTGATACTCTCGGTTATCCCAGCTGGTAATCCCATCTCATCAAGAGTCCCAAAATCATGGAATCTCCTCAATTCGGCCATTAGGATCAGATGAACAAACATGATGATCTGATTCTCCCTGATCTTCATCGGTTTTTCACTTAAATCCACCAGGAGAACTCGAATTTCTCCATGGACCAGCATTATTATCCCAAGAGCCGCCTAAGAATCTACTCTGAACTCCTTCCTGGGGCTTCTGACCTCCCCATACAACAGCTCAGGTATCTTTAATGTCAACCCCATGTCGACTATCATCTGCAATCCTGGTGGTATGGCCTTCTCATTCTTAATCCTCAGTGGAAATCCCCAGTTCTCTAGGATTTCAGTTGGCATTTCTCATCACTTACTACCAACTAATTGTTATCAAATTGGGACAATGCCATCATTGTATATTAAATTGATGAAGTTGTTTCTCTTATTCAGTGGAGCTTCACCATCCTTTTGATATACCAATTATAACGTCTGACCCAATATGGTCAAAGTATTATTCTTGAAGTTACATTTAACTCCATGCTTGCATAGAAATTCCGTTCCAATCAGAATATCATAGTTTTAGTTGGCCAAAAACTATAGCTGGCGCAGATACCACCATAGACCTAAATCATAGTGGCAAAAAGCTATATGCTTAACATGAGATGGTAGTATTTTACCCAGCTATCCTGTACTCCTTCTTATGTTCCAAGTCCGGCGAGATCTTTATCCTCTTTACCAGCTTGGTTGAGACAATGTTGATGGGCACTCCACTGTCAACAATCGCCCTCACCCGCACTTGATTCACTTGTATGTCTACATATGTATACTTGGAGTATTGTATTATAGTGTTTACTGAGCGTATAGCGGCGTTATTAGCCAAATTGAGGGTGTGAATAATTTGCACTGATAAATCAGGAAATGATTCCTTTATTGTGATGAGGGGGATTGACAGATTGGCCTCATCTAATTGGACTTCAGACAATTCTTATGGATTCTCAACAGCTCAAATCTTGTCCTCCAGTTGTCAAACATATAGCAAGGCAACTTCCTTGATTATCTTATGGTCAATTCTCTTTGTCCAGATCTGGTCACTGCATTTACATCCAAATTGACCACTTGATATAGCTTATCATGTACGTCTTCATCCATGAACAGATCACTAATATCAATTTCCTCAGTCATGATGTCAGGAGGAACAGGCTTATCCGCAGCTCTAGACTGTTCCCCATATAGGCCGCAGTGTGATGAATGGGGTCTTTCCACATTGCCACAAAGCAGTTGGGCAAGAGGGACCAGGTGAGGGCCCATAAGCAGGAGAGGGCCGCTGTGGTTAGGTCCTTTGTTTATCGGCTTGATGAGCGATTGAGGTATCCTTGGAACACATTGAGGATGATGCTCACACTGAGGAGGACAGTCTGTCCCCCAGAGAAAGCATACAGAGAGGCGACAGCTCTGTCAAAATCTGAGGAATGGTCCATTTTCTTCACTCAAAATCCCTGGTTTTCCTTCAAAATCTTAATAAATGATTTCAAAATTTATTTTTGTTTATTGAGGTTTTGAGGTTTTTATTTTATATGTTAGAAGATGAAGCTGTCCTAAACACCTTCGCTTCATTGTTTTTATATTAAAAATTGGGGGATATGGGAAAATTGGTTCCTGTGGAGTCCACGGGTGGCGGGCTATTTGTGGGCCTATTTCAAGAATTTCAACCTCTGATATTCCCGTCTAGTCCCATTATAGACTGTTTGTTAGGTACCCATGGCATTGCATAATTTTTTTGCATATATTTTCATTTGTCAGGGATGAATCAGAGCTCATCATTCTCATGTCATCCTTATCACAAAAATTTTTATTTTTGGGATAATTTGGCCTGGCAGCCCCTGATTCGCTGGGCTGCCCTTTGCTGTGGCTCTCAATATTCTCATAGAGTGACATATTTGGCTTAGCAGCTCCTGATTTGCTGAGCTGCCTGATGCCATGATTCTCAATGTTTCCATTTTTAGTATTATTTGGCTTGGCAGCTCCTGATTTGCTGAGCTGCCCAATGCCATGGTTCTCAACACTTCCATTTTTAGCATAGTTTGGCTTGGCAGCACCTGATTTGCTGGGCTTCCCTTTGTCATTGCCATTCTCATTATTTTGTTCATTGAACTTTGGGTTGGCGGCCTTTGATTGGCCCAGTCACCATTTTACATCGATCTTTGCCACCTTTGCTCTGAGGTTTCATCAATTTATCAGCATCTGATTTATCATAATGCCATTTTTGAGGGTCATTGCACTCAAGCCCTACACTTTTATTATTATTATTATATAAGTTACTAATAGCCCTGATCTCCACCTTAGGGGGGGTCAGGGCTATGTGGCGGTCAGGCAGCGCCTTGACCGTCACATCACCCCTCAGAGGAGAGCCCCCTGCGCCCCCAGTATTCCTCCACCTTCCAGGGACAGTTGGTGCAATCGGCAGCTGTTTACCAGGAGGATTCTTCTATCAGGTAGCTGACCCATTTTACCAAATACCATCGCTTTCTGTGAGCGATCTTGGTGTCCAGAATCTCCTTCACCTCATACTCCACCTCCCCTGGGTTGTCTGACTGGACCAGCTCCAGCTTTGCTGGTATGGGTCCTTCATACTTCTTGAGCTGAAAAACGTGCAAAACTGGATGTGCACGCGATTCTTCTGGGAATCCTAATTTGTATGCCACCTCATTCATCTGTCGAAGGACCTTGTAGGGGCCTAGGTTGACAGGTCCAAAATTCCTACACTGTCTTGGGGGTGTGTAGTGTTTGGCATTTATCAAGACGTAATATCCATCTTTGAGGGGCAGAGCCTCATAGTGATGCGCATCCGCCTTCCTCTTCTGGGCCTCCACCGCCTTCTTCAGTTTGGCTCTTAATGTCTCAAAATTTTCCCTCATTCCGGTCACTAAATCATCTGCCGCGGGGTTCATTACCCCAGTGTGTCCCTCCATTGTCCGTGGTTGATACCCGTGGTTTGCAAAAAAGGGTGACATTCTGGTTGATGAGTGTGCCATATTGTTGTATGCAAACTGTGCAATTCTCAGCCACTTGATCCAGTGATCATGTCACGTGGTGAGGTAGCACTGTAGGTACTGTTCCAGGGTCTGATTGACCCTCTCTGTCTGGCCATCCAATTGAGTGTGGTAAGTGGAGGAATGGCATGGTTTAATTTTAAAATTTTCCAGGAGGTGATCCCAGAACCTGGAGATGAACTGCGGGTCCCTGTCTGAGATGATCTCATCTGGGAGTCTATGTTGGGCAAAGACCTCCCTCACGAAGATTTCAGCCATGTCCTTCACCATGACCTTAGAGGTGCATGGGAAGAACTCAGCATATTTTGTTAGTTGGTCCACCACCACCATGACTGCATTGTAGCTCTCTGATTTTGGGAGCCTGGTGATAAAATCCACGCTCAGGGAGGTCCACGGCATTTGGGCGATCTGCAGTGGTTTTAACTTCCCTGCAGGTTTGTTTTGGGATGGCTTTGATGGGGCGCAGGTAAGGCATTGCGTGGTATACCCTCTTATGGTTCCCACTAGGCCCAGCCAGGAGTAGTTCTGACATATCAGCTCGATTGTTTTCCCCACCCCAGGGTGTCCCGCCAGGGGGTGGTCATGACATAACTCCATTACTTCAGTTTGAAGCTTGAAGCTTGAGCGTCGGTACCCATAGGCAGTTGTGGTGTAGGATGAGGCCCCCCTACTTCCTGTAATTCATGTAGTCTTCACTGAGGTCCCCTCCCTCTATCTCTCTCCTAACCTTGTCTCCAAATTTGGCTCATCTTTGGGCTGTCCAGATTCTCTCTGTTAAGTCAGCACATTCCTCCTGTAACAATGCAAACACCTGGGGAGGGAGCATCGTGGCCATGTTGAACTTGTCCAGCTCCTCCTTTGTGAAGGTCAGTTTCAGGTCCTGGTTAAGTAGGTCTGGGAGTAAGTTGCTCTCTCAGGGCTTATATTCTATTTTAAAATCATATTGAGACAGCTCTAGGTGCCAGCGGGCTTGTCTTTGGTTCATCCTATGTGGGCTCTTGTGGAACTCCAAAGCCCTGTGGTCAGTCCAGATCATGAATGGATGGCGTGCGTACAACAGATGATGCTGCCACTCATCTAGTGCTGCGGCAATCGCTAGTAGTTCCTTGTCATAGACAGGGTAGTTTGTTTTCTCTGGTAGCATCTTCCTGCTGAAGTAGCATCCCGGGTGCTCCAAACCATCCTCCCCTGTCTGCAAGAGGACCTCCCCAATGGCGAAATTCAACGCATCTGTCTCCACAATGAATGGACAATCGGCGTCCTGGTGCGTTAGGACTGGCGCTGTGAGAAGTGCCTCCTTGATGACCTGGAACGCCCTCTCTTCTTCCTCTCCCCATTGGAAAGGGACTTTCCCAGTCAACCAGGTAAGCGGGGAAGCTAATTCTGAGAGGTCCTTGGTAAATCTCCTCAGGAAATTCACCACCCCTAAGAAACTGCGCACACCTGTCTTATCCGTTGGCGATTCCCACTCCTTCACTGCCGTCAGCTTTTCTGGGCATATGGCTGTCCCATTCTTGGATACAACGTTTCCTAGGAAAGATACTGAGCCCTTGTAGAACTCGCATTTGGAGGGCTTCAGTTGCATGTTAGCCTTGTCCAGTGCCCTGAGGACCTTCTTGACGTCCTCTGTGTGCGTCTCACTAGACTTGGAGAACACCAAGATGTCGTCCATGTACGTGACACAGCATTTCCCAATCAAGTCGCCTTGGGCATGGTCAATGGTCCTTTGAAAACGGCTGGGGCGTTCTTAAGTCTAAACGGCATAACCTTATACATATATACCCCTAGTTGGCACTTGAATGCGGTGTATTGTTGGTGCTCAGGTACAACTGGCACTTGGTTGAAAGCGTTGACCAGGTCCAACTTTGAGAACACCTGACTCCCAGCGATCATCTGTGAGATGCTCGCCATTAGCAGAATGGGATAGGGGTCCGTTTCAGTCATGGCGTTTAAATGACAGTAGTCCACACAGGGGCAGAGCTCGCTGTTGGCCTTGGGGACCAGGAGGATGGGAGACATCACTGAAGGTTTCGAGGGCACAATCATCCCTCACTCCAACATATCCTTCACATACTTGTCTAGGGCTTCCTTCGCTCTGGGGTTCAGGGGGTACACCGGGCTTCCTTTTGGGAGCTCAGCATCCCCTTTGAACTTGAACGAGAATGCAAAGGGGCCCTGTGGATTGCAAGTGGCAGCAACGCTCTTCTGGAACAGGTGTTTATAGTCTCTGAATTCCTCTGGTATCTTTTCCCTCTCCGTCCCTAGGTGCACAGAGTTCACGCCAGGCCTGCTTCTGCCTGAGGTAAAGAATTCTAACTTTATAGGCTCTTGATTCTTAGGGTGAAGCATCACCTGGCCCTCCTCCAGATCAAAATGTGGGTAGTACTTATGCCACCATTTCATGCCAGAACGATGGGGTGAGGAAGGTTCTGGATAGTGCAAAAGTCTTCCCAGAAGTGGTGGAGTTCCTGTTGAAGCTTGATCCTGGGCTCAATCTCCCAGCATTATGATGACTTGGAGGTGTCTGCAAGAGTTTACGGTGCCATTTTCTCGCCATTGTACTTCCAGTTTCTTGGCTATCTTTCAGTCTAAGTAGTTTTCTTCAGCTCCAGTGTCCACTAACGCCCACAGGTTTTTCTAACTTGGCCCATTTCCCTTTCTTCTTTTGCTTCAAAGTAAAGGAATAAACAGGTAGGATGAACCATTTCCTTTATTGAGCAAAGAAATGTGAGCAGGGGTCAGGTGAAGGTTGTAGGTGGGGCTGTCCGAGCTTCTGGGAGTATTGGGTGCAGGAGCTGCAGGGCGTGGGGAAAACTCCATGGAGCCCCCCTGCTCTTGTTGCCCCATATGTCTTGAGATAGGCTCTGACTCCACGCATTTTCTGCATAATCTACCCTGGTTCCTAGGCACGGGGGCCCTGGCTTAGGACAAGGCTAGCTGGTTCCCTACCTGAGAAGCCACAGTGACCTCTTCCTCCAAGGTTGCCCCTAGGCGGATGGCGGCCATAGCTGTGAGGATTTCTGGGTGAAGGTTCTTCTAAACATCCGTGCGAGCTGGTAAATAGACACTTTTGCAGCTTTGGCTAGGGGCTGGAACAGCTGAGCGTACTCCTTAACGGCCATTCTCCCTTGGCTGAGGGCCAAGAGCCCTGACCAGGCAGCATCCTGAGAGTCGTTTGGGGTGGCGTCTCTTTACACAAGGTGGAGGCAGTACTCCAGAGAGGCTGGAAGGGTAGGCTGAGTTTCCAAGAGGTCAGTGAGCCAGATGGACAGGTTCTTTGGCAGGTCTGCAATCACCTGGGCGATTTGGAGGGATGCGGCTGTTGTACCCCCAGTGGCCACTGTGAGGCGAGCCTGTAATCTAACGTAGGAGAAGGTTCCATAAATTACACCCAACTCCTCTGGGGTCAGTGCTTGTGTAAACTCAGATGTGGTGTCAACGTGTTGGACCTAAGTGACAGAATTCCCTTAAGATGGGAGGAGGCGAGCGGCTTCCCTCAGCAGGAACAGGATGGAAAAGATGACCATCAGTAGAGTGGTAATGTGCTCATACCAAGCGGGTAGGGCTCTCTCATATGGTCTCCCCATCCCATCCCATAAAAGGGAGATGAGATTAAAAGAACTTCATCTAATGTGATGAATGGGGTCTTTCCACATTGCCACAAAGCAGTTGGGCAAGAGGGCCCAGGTGAGGGCCCATAAGCAGGAGAGGGCTGCTGTGGTTAGGTCCTTTGTTTGTTGACTTGATGAGTAATTGAGGTATCCTTGGAACACGGTGAGGATGATGCTCACACTGAGGAGGACAGTCTGTCCCCCAGAGAGAGCATACAGATAGGCAAATGCTCTGTCAAAATCTGAGGAATAGTCCATTTTCTTCACTCAAAATCCCTGGCTTTCCTTCAAAATCTTAATAAATGATTTTTAATTTCAAAATTTATTTTTGTTTATTGAGGTTTTGAGTTTTTTATTTTATATGTTAGAAGATGAAGCTGTCCTAAACACCTTCGCTTCATTGTTTTTATATTAAAAATTGGGGGATATGGGAAAATTGGTCCTGTGGAGTCCACGGGTGGCGGGCTATTTGTGGGACTATTTCAAGAATTTCAACCTCTGATATTCCCGTCTAGGCCCATTATAGACTGTTTGTTGGGTACCCATGGCATTGCAAAATTTTTCTGCATATATTTTCATTTGTCAGGGATGAATCAGAGCTCAGAATTCTCATGTCATCCTTATCAAAAAATTTCTAGTTTTGGGATAATTTGGCCTGGCAGCCCCTGATTCGCTGGGCTGCCTTTTACTGTGGCTCTCAATATTCTCATAGAGTGGCATATTAGGCTTAGCAGCTCCTGATTTTCTGAACTGCCTGATGCCATGATTCTCAATGTTTCCATTTTTAGTATTATTTGGTTTGGCAGCTCCTGATTTGCTGAGCTGCCCAATGCCATGGTTCTCAACACCTCCATTTTTAGCATATTTTGGCTTGGCAGCCCCTATTTGCTGGGCTTCCCTTTGTCATTGCCATTCTCATTATTTTGTTCATCGGACTTTGTAATGGCGGCCTTTGATTGGCCCAATCAACATTTATGTCAATATTTGCCACCTTTGCTCCAAGGTTTCATCAATTTATAGGCATCTGATTCATCAGAATGCCATTTTGAGGGTCGTTGCCCTCAAGCCCTATACTTTTATTATTATTATATAAATTACTAATAGCCCTGATCCCCGCCTTAGGGGGGGTTGGGGCTATGTGGCAGTCAGTCAGCGCCTTGACTGTTACACGCAAGCCCTTTTCCTGATTCCTTGGTGGCAGCTGACTCTTTCTCTTGGACCACGTTGATCTGATCCCTCAGCTTCTTGCAGTGCATGGCGAAATTTTCTTTCTTCACACCATTGGTAGCAGACTTTTTCCTTCTTATTCAACTGTCTGAAATCTTTGAGCTTATTTCCTGGCATGGTTCAGTTGACCATCTCTTTAGCACCTTTGTTCCCCTTCTTGCGATTCAGATTGTGCACCAGATTGGATTTGAAACTTCTATTTGGGCATCAAATGTTGTTCCCAAAAATTTTCAAATTATTTACCATTTGAGAGGTAGTTAATTCCGTTGTGAACACAGAAGACATCATGCAATGCAAATTGTGATAGAACCAAAGGGCCGCTTTTAAGGCAATTCTGGCATTGAAGTCATCCAGTATCGTTGCTCCAACCAGGATTTGCAATTCCTGGTAGAACCAATTCACGAAGCTTTCTAAAAACTCATCTTTATGAAACTGAATTCTTATAAACTCCTGTTTATGCTTTGACATGCACGTCAGACTCCCAAATTCCTTCATGATAGCATCCTTTGCCTCCGCATATGACCAGCTGTCTCCCTCCAGGTGAGGTAACACTAAGTTCTGACATTCAATGTCTAGGTAATTCAAAACCTTCAACGTCTTTTGATGATTCCCATAGCCATACATAATCATATCGGACAGATGGAAAAATTCTGGAGCATTAAACTGATGGAACATTGGTAATATCAGCGTTGCCTTAAATTTCTCTTAGTTAACTCTGACTGATTCTTTAGGTTTGGCCACTTGGCTCACTTGAGGAGTGACTTTGGGCGTCATCTCTAAAATGGCAGCAAAAGCAGGCGGCATGTTTCTTGGGGTATTCAACTTTCCAATTATCATGCAAGGACTTCTTTCTTTGGCATTGCTTACCATATCTGGCTCACAACTGCATTTGTGAGTTTTAAGTTCCTTGACCTGTTTGATCAGTCACTCTATATCAGCACTGAATTTTCTTAACCAAAAGCAATCCGCTTCTCGCTCCATTTTCAGATATAAGACCTATATAACTAGGTCCCCTCTTTTCTTCTTCAACGAAGTTACTTTCCTAAGTAACTCATTCCCAAAACTCACAACATTATTGATCCCTTCCTCTATCTTGGTGACTCGTTCTTCCAAGGCTGCAAATTTCCAACGATCTGCTGAGTTTAGGGATTCTTATTCACAGTGGCTAACATCATCCACAGTTTTTGTAACTCATCTTTGTATGGCAATCTTATAAGTTATTCAACTCAACTACTCCCCTGTAATGAGCACCAACTTGTAAAAATTTACTGGATTCAGTTATTATTGGCAAACAACCCCAATAAACTTATTACTGCACAGGTTCAGTTTCTTGTGCACTTTGTCCACATTGTATACTAAATGATATTATCAGTTGATAATAGTATGACGACTATTATCCATAGTTAAGTAGAATTCTTATATCTCAGCCCAACGCTCGCTAGTATTCCCACTTAAAATACTTGAGATGTTGTGATCTAGGGATTCGTTCCCTTATTCTGTCCAACCTGATCTTCTCTGAGATTCCCTGGTGACAGTCTCTTTGATCCAATACACAGTCAGCAGCAATGCCCAATTGTTTCTCCTTTTTCTCTAGATCCCCACTCAGATCTTTACTTTTTTCCCTAAGAGTCTCCCAATTATTTCACACAGCAATAATATGCTTGAGAAAAATAATACAATTCAAAAATGATAATAATTTACTTATACAATATACTGGATGAAAACTATAGAACTATATAACTCTGTTCTAAACTCTGTGTTTTTTATTATAAGTGAATTCTAGGGAATTTATAGTGAGAATTTGGTCATCTAACCCTCAGTTGACACATTTTTAATGAAATGGCAGCTTTTGCCGTTGAATCACCCATCCTCATCTTGGCAGTGTTGGTCTTCCCCATCCTGGCTAGGATTCCATTGTTGGACATCCTTGAGACCTAAACGGAAAGAGTCAGAAAACGTGTCCCTAACATTTTCTCTCACTCAAGCAAACCAACCATAATTGGCTAGTGACCTGCTTAGGTAATGGGACTTATTACCCATTAAGGCAGGTCATGCACCAACTGATCGATTTGCTAGTTGCAGGCAGCATCACTCGCCTCACAACTTGCTACTCATTCCCAATCAGTCAGTGATGAAACGTGACAATCCCAATCGGTACATCTGATAGTTAATCACTATCAGATGCTTTATGTTGTTGACAACCCCACCCAACGAGATCTTAAGTATTTGTCCAGAACAATCCCTGAAGGATATGACCAGGAGAATATCCCAAAATCCCCCCAACATAGTTAAACTGAAATTTGGGTCAACTGATTTCTAATTCACTTCGCCTTAGGGAATTATCCCCTAGCAATTCCTGGTAATCTAGCAGGCTGGGAATATGAGCAAAAATCCCAACGCCATGTTATCAGTGGAGAATGGGGTTCAATTTTTCTGGATATTAATCAAATGGCAATTTTGGGGAAGAGTTCTGTGGAGATGTGTTAACGATTCTCAAAATGCAGTATATGTAGCACTGCACTCCATGACCCATGGTTGATTGTCTCTCTGGTTTAAAACTAAAAAAGCAGCGAATGAAGATTCACAGGTGTGCATGGCGGTAGACCTCCCAGATGGTCAACAGGTCGCTGAGATGTCATGGATTCAGTGGATGTCAGGAAGTTGAATTGACTGGATGATACGCTAACCATACAACGGATCAGAGGGGGAATTGGGATGAGTCTTGAGACTAATGAAAAGAAGTATACAAATAATAACCAATTGAAATGTTAACCAATTGGTGAGAATGGGTGATTACGCCAAGATTGAGATAAATGAGAGTTTAAAATAAAAATGGGAAAATGAATAGAAGACACCAAACTGAGGATGCATCCAGCTTGGGGAATCAAAATATAAAGAGTTACACAGAGGATTGAAAAGGTTCATTCAGAAATTAGGTTGTTGCAGAAAGGTTTGCATATTAGTAAAATAATAAAGGTTGGAATAAGGGGTGATAGCTCTGTGTGAAAAGTTTATTAGTTTTATTGAAGAATTGGCGATCTATATATCATCTGATTTGGTTGCCTAGTGGTTAATACCCTGTGTAAACTGACTCAGCGGAATTAAGACTCTACACTAAAAATTAACAGTGGTGCTCACTACAGGGAGCCATTGGTCAGCTGTAGTTATTCAAGGCTGTGAATACAATGACAAGCCCTCATTCGTTACATCACCATTCTATTGGATTCCTCACATGTCATGTGGAAGAAATACAGGAGGAATCTAATAATGATCCAATATTATTCACTATGACCAAACTGGGTAATGATGAAGTTGTGATCAATCTAAAACTAGAAAACTGCCCTGAGCTGACGGCTGACCATCTAGGGCGCTCCACAAATGTGACCCCTCAGCAGCTGCAGAATATTATGGAGTGGTTGTTATGCAGATATTGATTATATGGAGATGAGGCGGGGGAGTATGCCTTGAGTCTATTTTATAATCAACGGATCAAGAAGACTGTTACGCCATGTACATGTCTTATCTGAATGCAACAACAATGTAGTTGATTCGCCGCCTTGGTACTCATGAAATCGAGGAATATCTAGTTGCGTATGTGCAACCATTTATTTGACAACTACTATGAGTATTGGCTCACCACAATATAGAAATTGGAGATGTGGTGTGATTTGCTCGAGCACAGAAAAATTATATTCACTTCTTGCTTAACTGCCTCAATTGCTCTTTTTTGGAGGTACAAGGGGCGCTTAGGAAAATGGACCACCGTGTTGAGAACATCCGCCATCATTTAGATATGTTGGTACCCCAGTTGCATCTTGAGTTGTCTTTGTTAATTGATGAGCTGTTGGATTGACATGGTCTATTTACAGGATGGATTCAGGATGTCACGACGTTGGAACACAATACTGAGCGTTTTATGACAGATTTAACTGAATGGGTGGATGCACTCAAAGATGTGGTGTCCCAGCTTAAAGAAAAATAACACTGGTGGAACAGCAAGTGGTGGATTAAGTCAGTTTTGTATCAGCTGAAGCAAACCAACTTTGTATTGAATGGAGTAGCCAGCAAACAACTGATAACGAACTTAACCCTTGGTCAACGTCCCCCAAGTACCTGCAGCTAGTCCGCTGGGTTACACAATTGGAAGAAGATAATCAGGCTGGGCGGCGTCAAGTTTTCCCTCTTCCAATCTATGAGACACAGGAGTATGCTGACATGCAAGAATGATTTAATACCCTTCGATAAGCCAATAAAAGATTGGTACAGGAACAAGTCACTCTCTGACCCAGATAAATGATGCTAACCATCAAGCGTATTATGCTAGCTGACAGCACGGCCATGTACAGAGTACAATCAGAAGCATCCTCTCATGCCTTCAAGCAATGGAGCTTCAGTTGCATGAGGAGAGGAATGTTGTCATGAGCTGCAAAATCAATATGTGACACTGCAATGGGAATTACAGGATGGACGGTGTAGATGTTATTTGGTTAAAGCAGACCAGATGATCAACAAGCATTTTGTGGAGTATGCCAGAGCTGGGGAATGGTGCAGTTAGTGGCAATTTGGAGGATGAACGCTATGGATCCACTAACAAATATCCTTCAAGCAATGATATGTATACCCCGCGCGACTCTACTTCCTTTGAGTTCATCACGCCGGATTTGAGCTTGACCAGCTGGCGGTATATTGATTCACAAGGGGGTGGTTCCCTTGGTCGCTCCAGAACCTATTCGCCTGATCCTTGCTGCAGAAGTCTGAAGCAAGGCGAAGCTATGCAAATCAAAAACTTACCTCCTTTTAGTTGAAATGTTAATCTACATGGCTACCTCAAGAGATTCAAATTTGCTGTGGAAGGAGTTTCTGATCATTAAAAAATGAATCTGTTGCTGTCTGCTCTTGATGTAGACAGCGCCGATCAAGTTGCTTGCTACCTCCCAAACAGCTCAGCATCCTACAAAGAAATTAAGACGATTGTTCTCTGGCTGTTTGGTGGTGCAACCAAGATGGCCCAATGGAAAGCCAACTTTCTGACTAAAAAATTTCACCAAAAAGAGACCCTGTCATATTTTGCTTAACGTTTCTCAGTGGAAGCACATGTACTAATCAGATCTAACCTTTTATCCGCTGAGAATGTTGGTATTGTGATGACAGCGGCCATCAACCATATCAGGAACTATTTAATTCTATGTCTCACATGTTGAACAAAGAGGCAGGACTTATTCGAATCATGAATATTTTATGCCGACTTTCTGCCATAAACAGCGCCCCTAATATATCCTAGAAACCCTCTGATATCCCCGCACCAAAGACTTCAGAGTATGAACTACAGCAACTACGCTATCAACTGACAGAACGTATTCGTTCATCATATAGATCTGTGAATCCTTTCTAGCCTAGATACAATCTGCCAGCTCATTCATGACCTTGGAAACATACTGTTAATTTTCGCACTGGCCCTTCAGCTGCATGTTATATATGTGAACCTTTCATGAATACTTGAATCAAATGTGGCCAGAGGGGGCATTATGTGGTAAACTGCTCTAGCAAAACACGAGTGTATGCGTACCAACTGAGGAAACCCTGCAGGGAAAAGCTCGAGTGGAGTAGAGATGGGACGCTCTACCTCCGCTATGTCTAATCCACTTTTCCCTAACTAATCCTCAGCTTCTCATTGGGGATGATAAAACTCAATCCAATTAATTACTTTACCAACAGCTTCCGTCAGGTACCCTGCTTTCAGTTCCAAAAGTATAAATTCACCCTCAAGCTCTGTGTTTCGCCAGGAAGCGCAAAAGACCTATGCGTGGCAGATCCTGTAACAGACTAAAACAAGTATCTAGAATCCCCTGATGGCTGCTGCATCTTTGGTAGAAGTCCATGCAGCTATTCCGGTGGGAAAAATCATCAATGAGTATCCTCAGGTTGGCAAGAGCATCTCCTCTTTCTTAAGTAACATTAAACCCTTGGACGTACATGCAATAAACACTGATGGCACCTCTTAATTGGAATGTACTTATTGTGGCGTTTTTGTTCAAAATACAAAAATCGCGCTATCATTGATACTGGAGCCCCTGTAAACATAGTCTCTACCCAGTTGGTGGCTGAGCTTCTGCTCAAACCAGATGTGGACCATCGAGTAGTATATGGAACTGTGGGGATGCATAGCACTGTATCTGAAGGTGCATATAGTGCGTTACCCCTATGATTTGGGTCAGTTTGGGCTTCCTCTCCAGCGGTGGTTCTGCCAAACAACAGCTATGACATGCTAATTGGTGCATCATCTATGAGGAAATTTAGTATTGTAATAAACATGGCGGAGGAAACATTTAATATTTTAGGGCAACAGATTCCTGTTTAATTTACTTTTTATGGAATCCCAATGGAATCATTCCGCTCTAGCCAAATCAATCTAGCATACAGTGACAGAGTAATTCCCATGCACTATTGATGACTGAAGCGGCGGACCAGGGTCCTCCCTAACCAGATTTATGAATACAAAGGGATTTTGCTTTGAGCAGCGAGAAATTGGAGCATACCCTCTGGACACCAATGCATAGTAGGGAGTGAGATTGAAATTGATGTCCCTAAAGGGCTTTATGGAGAAATCATGGCTCCTCACCAACACTCGTGGCTTGAGCCACATGTGGCTCCAGGGTTTCTGCTACCTGGGAATGGAGAAGTGAAAGTGCTGCTAGCAAATTTACAAAAGGAGACCATAACAATTCAGCGGCATCAAGTGGTGGCTTACTTACACTTTTTCCCTATAGAAGAAGTCCGCTGTATTCATGATTTTGGCTCTTGGGAGGATCTTGGACTGCTGACAAGCTCTCCACTTGGCGTATTGACCATGGTTTCACAGGAAGCGCTTACTGGATTATTGACGGAACAATAAGAACAGGCTATGGCATTATTTGAAAAGTATCGAGATATTTTGTGCACGTGATGATCAAAATTTGGGGTGCGCTCAAGGGGTGGTACATCAGATAGATACCGGAGATCACCCTCCCATTCAATAGTGACCTATTAGACGTTCTAAAGCCGCAGAGGAGGTTGTTTTGGAAAAGGTGGATAAACTTATAGTGCAAGGGATGCTAGAGGTGTCAAATAGTCCATGGGCATCACCTGTGCTTATTGTAAAGAAAAAAGATGGCTCAAATTGAGTGGTTATTGACTACCACAAACACAATAATGTAGCAAAAAAGATTACTACCCTCTTCCGCAGATTGACAATGCATTAGACCAATTGGGAGGAGAGTACTATTTCTCAGCCATGGATCTGATCTCGGGATATTGGCAGATCGAATTGCCATCAGTGGAACATGAAAAATGCGCTATCATTATGTCAAAAGGATTATTCCAGCCAACTCACATGCCACAAGGGTTGTGCAATGCCCCAGCTACATTCCAGCGTGCCATGGATACGATTCTAGGTGATTTAAAAGTTGTCCTGCATTTTAGTTTATCTTGATGATATCAACATGTTCTCACAAATGTTTACTGAACAACTCAGCCATTTGGAACAAGTGTTTTGACGCCTCGCTGCTGCTAATATCAAACTTAAAGCTCAGAATTGCCATTACTTTAAAGAACAATTGGAATACCTTGGGTTCATCATATATTCAAACAGACTTAAACTACAGCTGGCTAACATGGAAGCAATAAGCAAGATGACCCGCCCAGGTAGATATCGGGAAATTCAAGTGTTTCTGGGGATGGTCAGGTACTACTTCTGGTTCATTCCCAATTTCAGTTGTATCAGGGCCCCACTTTTCTAGTTGTGGAAGAAAAACGCTTCTTTTGAGTGGACGGAATGATGCCAGAATACTTTTGACATATTGCGCACCGCATTAGCACGTGCACCCATATTATAATATCCCAACTTTGTCAAACAGTTCATAGTGCAAATGGATGCTTCTCTCTCCGCTATAGGGGCAGTATTATCTCAAAAAGACAATGCTGGCGTAGAGCATCCTGTCGCCTTCTGTAGTCAAAGCTTGAGCTGTCATGAACGGAACTACACTTTTACCAAGCAAGAATGTTTAGCAGTAATCTACGCTTATAAACAGTTTTGGGTATATCTGCATGGGGTATAATTCCAAGTAGTGACGGACCATGCTTCCTTACATTGGTTGCAGAATCTGCGTGAACTGGAAGGGCGCCTCGCACGTTGGGCACTGAAGCTTCAAGCATATGATTTTGAGATTGTACATCGTCCAGGAGCAAAATACCAAAATGTGGATTGTCTCTCTAGGCTGCCAACAGTCGCTATCACAGCGAATTTGCTGACATAAGGTATGAGAAGATGGTGTAAACAAATACCAGGATGAGTCACCGCATGTGATTAAGGTATTAGATGTACTTAGGGCGGATACTTTCCTATGTGGGGGAGAACTATATAATCAGATTGGTGACATGACGTTGAGTTTTCCTAAACCTTCAGCCAGACCTGCAATAATTATGGATGCTCATCAGGCTGTAGGTCATGGAGGATTGCAGAAAACATTGTAGATGTTGCAACCATGATACTACTGGGAGAGCATGCATTATGAAGTATTGGAAATGGTTAGTTGTTGCCTCTAGTGTCAAGTGGGAAAACCATTCCACAAGAAAACCACCTACCAGCTGGTTAAACCCCAGTTTGCCTGGCACACCGTTTCTATTGATGTAGTGGGACCTCTGCCAAATAATACCAATTGATCCAAGTATATTATCATCGCCATAGATCATCTGAAGCAATGGGCGGAGGCCAGGGCTATCAACGATTTGGGAGCGGTCACTACTGCCAAATTCATCATGGAGTGTGTGGTACAGAGAAATGGCTGCCCTCAATTCTTTTTAATAAATAATGGAACCAATTTCACTTCACAATCTGCTGAGGTTGAATGGGTTGATGGCGATCCATGGGGTTTTGACCACCCCATATCATCCAGAATCAGATGGAATGGTAGAGCGGGTTAATGGAACCCTAGTTAACATACTCTGTAAATTGGTAAATGATTGACCCTTAGAATGGAGCGCCCTTCTACCCATGGCTGTGTTCGCATATAATATCAGCTATCATCATCCACTGGTAAGAGCCCATTCCAACTGTTGTATGGCCAACATCCAGCTTTGCCTGCTTTGCTTTATTTGTGTGTATAGGACACTGCTGGAGTGGACCCCCAGCGTTATTTGAAGACTCTTACGGATATGCTGATCAAGCTGCAATTGGAAGCCTACTCTACCAGTTTGGTTAAGAAGATTTGCGACCAGGCAGCTTATCAGAAGTGACTAAGCGGACTTCTGCTGTACTCTATAGGGGGCCATGTTTTATTCCACAATCAGAACGGTTTTGGGAGGAAAAACAAGCTTTCTAGCATCTGGGTTGGTCCGTTTGAGATAATTGAGAAGACTGGCATGGATGTTTACACCATCAAGGAACCCTCAGGGAGGTAGGATCATTAACTGAGTTCACGCAAAGTTCCTTTGAGCCTACAAACAGTGAGAGCATATCATTCAGTCAAGGGGGGTAATGTTGGGAAGTTGATATGACTTGATGATATGCTAACAATATGACGGATTGGAGGGGAATTGGGATGAGTCTAGAGACTAATGAAAAGAAGTATACAAATAATAATTGAATAAAATGTTAACCAATCAGCGAAAATGGGGGATTATGCTGAGATAGAGATAAATGAGAGTTTTGAATAAAAAGGGGGAAATGAATAGAAGACACCAAGCCAAGGATGCATCCAGCTTGGGGAATTGAGATATAGAGAGTTACACAGAGGATTGAAGGGGGTTAGTTCAGAAATTAGGGTGTTGCAGAAAGGTCTACATATTAGTAAAATAATAAATGTCGGAATAAGGGGCGATAGCTCCATGTAAAAAGTTTATTAGTTTTATTGAAGAATTGGCGATCTTCATATCGTCTGATCTGGTTGCCCAGTGGCTAATACCCTGTGCAAACTGACTTGGTGGAATCAAGACTCTACACCAAGAATTAACAGTCGACAAAATCAAACTTAAATTTTAAAACCTTTGACTTTATCCCCACAATGATAAAGCGCACAGTGCTGGTGCACCACCTCATGGATGGGCTTAAAAGCTATGGGGAACTTCACTCCTTCAAAATGCAACGCTTTACACTTATGCCAGACCTGTGCATGGGCAAAGCAATTGCAGTGATCACCCCATCTGCAGTCATAGTGGAAGATTTAACTCATTCCCTCACACTGCAGTTGTGTTTATTGATGGGCAGGAATATAACTGTTTCATGTCACAGTGGATAGCGCACCCTCTATCTGCACCTTTTGTCACACTTTTGGCCATAAACTGCACACATGCCCTTCCAGAGAGGGCATCATGCAAAACAAAATCCTCCCCAATGCGATGGGCAGTGCAGACTCCCATTATGAACTGACCATTGACACTGACGCTGCCTTCCTGTGGGGTGCACAGAGGAGTTACATTCAGGTCAAATCTGTGTTCTCCCAGAGGCGCAAGAAGTCCAAATAGGCTCACAGAGCTGTGTCCAAGGCAGCGGCTATGGCAGCATCTGTGATCCCACCTGCCCAGACCCATGATGACATAGAGTCATTTACTGCTGAAGCGGCTTGAGAATCTGAAAACCAATCAGATTGAGCCAATTAACCTGAGGACCTGATGGGCGAGTTGGATTTACCCAAGCAAAATTATCAAGCCTCAATCAAAATAAATTCTACCACCCATTTCCCTCACAAATTTTTGCCAACCTCCAATATTGCACCTAGGAGCACTGCAATTCAAAAATATGTAACAAATTGGCAAACGCCAAAAAACCTAATTCTACATCCACTATAAAGAATGATCTCAAGCACACGTATAAGGTATACAATATGCAATCTAAAGTTACTGCTGCTGCTATTGAGAAAATGGCAAAGGAAGGCCAAGGGGGCCCTTTCTATAGCACCTAAGGTGTGATGGGGGAGCCTTCACACTAGGGACATTGAACATCGCTGGACTCAAGGCCTCACGTCCTGGGCTAGGAACTGAGTTTTTTAAAATAATTTACCTGTGGATATCCTGGTCATTCAGGAAACCCACTGTCCACATGGTGCTGGGGAAACATGGGCAACCATGCTCCTCCCCTACCTTTTCTTTTGGTTGCCACACTGTGGGGTGCTTATACATGCAGCCGTTGTTTTAAATTTTTATCCAAAAATTTGTACCGTGATGGACTTGTACTTGTTTTGTCCTTTTCTTGGGATGATGAAGTGCACACCATTGTTGATATTTATGCCCTGACCTGTGCGCAGGCTTTCCATGAATTACTATCAGCCATTACTTCCCTTCCACTTCCTCCTGATCCGTTTGTGGTGGGCGACCTAAATTTCTGGGCCAACCTGGCCACTGACTGATGGCCTTCAACGCCAACCCCTCCTCAGGGCATGTCAAACTACATGTTCTAAAAGCCTCTTTGGGGCCATTTGATACCTTTCCCAAACATGCACCGCTACTCCCCAACATGTCCCATCCCAATGTGCACAATGGTCAGTTAAGGTCTATGTCCCGCATTGACCTTATTCTTGCCCCAATGAAATTTTGGTCCAGCTGCACACTTTATGTTAATAAAAATTGATTTCTCCGACCACAGGTTAGTGTCAATTTCTTTCTCTTTGTCAAGTCCAATGGAATAGGTGCCAAAGTGGTGCAAACTTCGTTTATTCAAGATCACATCACCCAGGGTTTCCTCATGGGTGGACATCAAAAGTTTGACACTGGAGTTCGCTGCACCATACTGTGAAGACCCACTTACTACCAGGTCAACTTTCAAAGCAAACACCATTCTTCAGGGATGCCACCTCTCATCGTGTCACTCTCAGACCTCCTCAGTGGTCATTAAGTGCGCGCTTGAAGAAGTGGACCACCTGGAGTCTAGTGTCCCTGCTGCAGGCTACAGCCCAGCTTGGGGTTGTAAGTTGGCAGAAATGTCTGATTGTCTAAACGCACTGGTAAGGCAACACAAACATTGCATTTATGTTCCGTTCAAAGCAAAAAATATCATGGCGGGCAACACGTGCTCCGCCTATTTTTTCCAAAAATTCTTCACACTGCAATAGAACTTGGCCTTCACACAGGTGAAGTAGATGAATCACTCCATCGCAAAACCTCCAGCCAAAGTGGCAATTGAATTTCAAAGCTAGTACTCCAAATTATATTGTTCCAATCCAGTTGAACTGGCCAAAATTAATGAGTTTCTCAAAAGCTCACATATGTGCACTGTTTTCCATTACCTAGAGTTGAAGAACTAATTTCTTGGATAAACTCTGGTATGCCATTCATGGTGCGTTGCACAGGAAATGCCCAGGTCCAGTTGGGATTCCTTATGAGTTCTATAAGAGATATTTAAATTATATCTCCTTTTTTTGCTTGCCTCAATGAACCAGTGTTTGTTAGAGACGCACCTCCTTTTTAGCACTAGTGGTGCCCAACCCAAAAGGGGGAGCCGCCATGCATCTTTGTTTGCAAATGAACCAAACAAAGGGATTATTAGGAATAAAAAAAAATCTTAATATGGCACCTCAGCTAACAGCCTAAGAAGCCATATCAGAAGGTGAGGATGCTCTGGGGAAACTTTTGCCCTGGGCCCGCTTTATTTGGCAGAGAGACGCGCCTCCATCCTGGAGGCCAGGAGGCGTACACAATAACGTTATATAAAAAGGAGGATAAGATGTACTTGGCCAACTGGCGCCACATATCACTTACTAACACTGATACTAAATTATTTACTAAAATTATGTCCAACCGCCTAGGGAAGTTGCCTCTAATATCATCTCCTCTGATCAATTTGGTCTCATTATCAAGCGTTCTATATGGGACAACATAACACTAACCAACGTCTGCCAATCCACGGCTACTGGGGCACTTGTTTTCTTAGACCAGCAGAAGGCTTATGATAGGGTCAACTGGGATTACCTCAAAGTCTGCCTCCACAAGTTTCACCTTTCCCATCGGTTCATTAATTGGGTGATGTTGCTTATGGAATCTGCCACAATGGCGGTGCGTGGCCTTAGCTTCCTCACTGATGTGGTTCACCCTCAAAGGGGCCTCCGCCAAGGGGATCCTTTAAGCCAACTACTGTACAACTTCAGCCTTGACCCACTTTTATGCAATGTTAATGCCCACCTTACTGGTGTACATGTGCAAGGCCAAGCACCAGTTAAGATGCTGGCATTTGCTGATGATTGTGTGGTTGGGGTGTCTAACAATCAAGATGCACTTGCACTCGAGGCTACTATTCAGGATTACTCCAGGGTAAATAACGCCACAAATAGCTCCTCCAAAACTGAAATCATTCTCCTTGGCTGGTACCAATCCCGCTGGTTACCAGCACCCCGTTACCTACCTGCTTCAGCAGCTAGCTCACAGGTTCGCTTTCCCTGCCCACCCCATACTGCCCCGCTTGTGCTCCCTTTCATGCCAAGACCCACTTCTGGTCCAGTACTCCATTTGAGAGTGTGGCTAGGAGTTGGGAGTGTATGCCTCATTGGTAATAGAGCACTGCATCCTTGACAATGTCACAAAGCACATCGCTTTCCTCAGAGCCCACCAGCCTACCCTCCCAGGCTGGGTTGTGTTTGCCAACTCTATGCTCCTGTCCAAAGTCTTGTTTGTGGCCCATGCAAACGCCCTTTCCCTCTCTTTCTTCACCTCTTTATACGACCTCCTACAAGGGTGGCTTTGGTTAAGCCGCCCACCGCCAGTGTTCCTGGATGTTATGTTTGGCCCTCATCATAATGTGAAGTTATGGGCCTGCTTAACTTTGAGGCACATGCTGCCAAAATACTTGGCACTTAGGTCGCTGCAGTCACCAACCCCACACTCCCAGCCCAACACTGGTCACGTGCAGCCCGCTCCAACTTTTCCCACGCCCTGTGCCTCATCAATCCTACCCACCCCATTCTCTGCTAAACTATCTTGCCTCACATCCCTCTGCTGCGGGCCCACATGGGATGCTGCCACACTTCAAACAATTTCTCCTCTCCATGAAGAGTTCTGAGTGGAGAAACAGCATCAGTGGGCACACCGCCCAGAGGGGTCACCCTACTCCCCGTAAAACAATTAGTCCATGGGCAAGTCAGTTTAAAGAACCTGGTACCCCAACGTCCCCACCTCATTGCCATTGTGACTATCTTGACAAGCTCGACATCCCATACTCTTTGGAGACCCAGAAGGACATTTGGCAGTATACACACCATCCTCTTTTGAAACCCCAAATTCGCGCCAATTGTGGAGATGCTTGAGAAAAATGTACCGCATGGCTGAGCAGTCCAATGCCTCTCAAACCTCATGCATTGTGTGTGGTCAATACGGATCTTTAGTCATCATTTGGAAGATTGCCCACCATTACAAACAATTTGGCGTGAAGTTATGCGCCTCTTTTTCCAGGAGAGTGAGCAGTCTTTCAGCCTGCTCAAAAACATCTTCACCTTATCCATGTCCTCCCATATCCACCCATTTCTATGCGCCTTAATTGTTGCAATAGCAATATGAATGATCCACACCATTGTCCTTGATGCACTCTCTGGTACTACCCCAACACTGTGTGAAGCTGTGTATCACTTCCATTTCCACCTTACGGATCACTTTTAAGCTTAGTTTTTTGGCCACCTGCCATCCTTCCAACGCCAGTTGGTATCATACCAATTCCTCATCTGGTTCCTCTTGTCAGATCCTTTCCTTCAAAAATGTTCAGTTTTGGCCCAGGCCTCCCCTGTCACTTCCACTCTTCCTTCCACTGGCAATCCCGCTGGCAACAGAAGGTAGCCACGGCTCCCTGGGGTGCCTCTCATTATTTTCTCGGCGTTTTGTAGTTGGAGTTTATCAGAAGTGTCCATCCCATGGTTGGCCTTTCCTGAATAAAATTTAAAATTTAATTGTAGTTGTATGATCTTTTGGGCTAATCTTTTTAGAGCTTCTCAGGCTCTTTTGTATTCTCACTGATTACTTCATAAGCTAATAGAGCTGGAATTCCATGTTCTCTTTAATTTAAGGCCTTGAAGGGAGACATTTGATGATTTAATGGAAACTTACCCTGTAAGCATCAATGCACTTGGTAGATTTTGGTCACAGTATAATGGATCAGTAACGGTCACCTTCCTTGATAATAAAACCAATGTTCCATTCTCTCTTACTATATTCCCATTAATTAAAGGCTATAAGAAGCTGAGAATAGTTGTTGAGTTCCCATGCTCTTAGCTAAGATTTACAACTCTTAAAATAAAGCTCTTTCCATTGTCGCATAGTAGGACATGTGGTCAGCTGTTCTAGTAAATATATTTTATACAAAGAGTAACAGTAGCTTTAGAGGTCTGCATGAGAATAGCGATAGCTTTGACCCACTTTGTGAAGTGATCAATCCCTACAAGGATGTATCAACTTCCACTTGTGTATTCAGGTAGTGGACCTATGACGTCTAAAAGGATGGTATGAAACGGCTGCTGAGGGGCCATGGGCTGATACATGTACTTGGCCTTATTTGGCATCTGCATTTTACAAGTTATATAAGCGTCTAAGACATCCATTACAGAGTCCAGTACCCTAACCCAATAGTAGCGATCCTTTATCCATTCATAAGTTTCTTAGATCCTCTATGTCCTAAAGTATTTTGGGCTTCCATTATAACTGATACCCGTTTTGAAGGGCATAAGTAAGGTAGCCAGTTGGTTCCAACTTTTTTGTAAAGAATCTGTAAAGAACTTTCATATTTTCAAGCTTGTCATTTTAGCATCTTTTGAACTGGTTCATCTTCTTCCTCCCAAGAGTCTGAATTCATGAGTAGGTCTTGTAACCGTTCAACTTCATTATAATTAAATGGAGTAGGGGCAATCTAGTCATTCCATCTACATTAATGTGATTCATTACATCTTGATGGATAATATTCATGTTGTAGTGCTGAAGTTTGAGAGCCCAGGGGGCTAGTATTCTTGTCAGATCTCCCATGTTTTGCAGACAGCTTAAAAATCGTGGTCTGTAATAAATGTAAAGTTTTTACCTTACAAGATGGGACAGAAATGTTTCATGCTAGGAAAACATCTAAGAACTTTTTCTCCATGTTGCTATAATATTGCTCAGCTTTGGAAAGAGTTTTTCCGTAATAAGACACTGGGTGGCCAACGCCTTCCTCAACCAATTGAGAGAATAGCGCCTACAGATAAGTCAGAGGCATCTGTAAATAAGATGGATGGCTTCCCATAGTCCAGATTTCATAAAATCAGTCTTCTCTTCAATGAACTTTTCATTGGCTCAAATGCAGTTCTTTGCTCTACTTCCCCACGCAAAAAGGCTATTTTTGGCAAGCAAACAGATAATAAATTCAGTGAGTTGACCAAAATTGATGGTAAAAGTTTTTTAGTATCCCATCATTCCCAAGAATACCTGTATGCCTTAAAGGCTCTTCAGCTCATGCATCTTGGAGATTTTTCAACTTTATTGCTAAATGGTTGAAATCATTCCTGCAATATGCCATGTTTTAAAGGTTCAGTTCCCGCTGGAAAAAGGTACACTTTGCAGGTTTTAATTTGATGTGGTTCTCTCTCAGCTGTTGGAAACTGACTTGAGGTAGACCTTTAATAAAGGTTTTAGAAAATACTTTTATGTCGTCTAGGTACATGATTACACAACTTAGTTTAAGATCTTGAATGATGTGATCCATCGCCTAATGAAACAAGGTGGGAGCATTGCATAATCCCTGAAGAAGCTGAGTAGGTTGAAATAATCCTTCTGTGCATATCAACGCTCATTTTTCTTGGTCTTCTGGTGATATATTCCTCTTCCAATAGCTTCTAGAGAGGTTTATCATAGAGGATATTCAAAACAGATAGTTGGGCCAAAACTTTGTCAATTTGTGTAATCATATAGCTGCCTTCATAATGGGGCTGTTTAGATTCCTATAATCCAACACTATTTATGACCACAATCTTTCTTATTTATAAGTAACAGGGAGGACAACCATGGACTTTGGGAAGGCATAAGTAAGCTGGCATCCAATAATTGCTTGAGCTTAATCTTCATGTATTGCTCCGCTACCTTTGACATACTAAATGGCTTATATCAGATAAGGTTTTACTCTAACGTCAATAATATATATCCAGTCCTTCATGTGTCCATAGTTGACATTAGACCTGGAAAAAATATCTTGATAGACTTAAAGAAATTTTTTCACTTTTTCAGGTTACTCCTGATTTAACTTATCAGATATTTAGACTTGAAGCATAGCACAAATTATTATTGTCAGGTAGGCCCAAATCAAGTTGAGTACCAAATAAAAGTAACTTGTTGCCACCTTCTATTGGAATTAATTGCCCTGTTCTAATCTCCTTTGTCTCTTGATTTATATTTTTGTAATCTGTCAGGTTGCCAAGTATTAACTCAATTAGTCACTGAAAATGCTAGGTTAAGGACACCTGTTAATACTCTTGATATTAAATTTGCCAACTCCATTAACACTAATGATGTGTGATAGCCAGTTTAGGGATATCTTAATGGTGATGTTGGTAAAAACCACTCTTTATTTTCCTGGTTTTATTTTTCCTCTATAGCATTAAATTGTATGCCATATGCTGCACCTACTGAATCTGAGAGCTTTTTTGTATTTCATTCAGAAATAGAAGATTGAAGTACAATCTAAGCAGGGTACTTGACCATATGAGAGTATTCCTTATTTATTTGGGGAAGGTCAGCCATGGGACATATACTTCTGATTTAACAAAATATAAAATAATAAAAAATGAGTAATTAAAGGACACCCCAGAGGGTTTATAGCCCCTCTTGTTGCCGCCAGGACTTCCAGGTTTATGACGATGGGGGGATTAATTTTGACTTATAATTGGATGCAGCATGAGTGAAGGAATGAGTTAATCTTTAGGAACCATATGGGGAACCATGAATTGATTATCTTTCTGTTGTGTGGGGTCATGTTTCCAAACAATCATGCTTGAAAATTTTCCAATATATATGGTAATGAAAACAATTGATGACTTCTTGATGGGTAGGCGTTGCTCCTGTAAATGAATCCAATACTATAGTATGGATTTTCTTTTTTTAGTACTAGATGGTCCCAACCCAAGGTATAGTATGGATTTTCCATATTGCTATTTCTATTATTAATTCTTGTAAAGATGGATGAATAGGTGACTCCATGATGTGAGCAAACATTTTCCTAGCTAAACTAAATGATTGTTCATTTTCTTGACGGAATAAGCGCATAACTTCTTTCCAGATAGCTACCAATGTTGGACATTGTTCTAGGCGGTGTACTAAGCTTTCATATTGGCCACATATTATGCATAAATAGTGAACAGTGTTTGCTCATTCTTCCATGCAATACACTCTCCGCATGCATCTACATACATGTATCCATATCCTTGTTTGTAGTAATGAGTGGTGTTTGTATCTCCAGACCATTCTTTGGGTCTCCAGGCTTTATGGTATGTCCATATGATCCAGGTAATCAATCCTGGCAATGGTACTTGGATTTTGGTTTAGTATGTTATCTGTAACTACTTGGCCATTAACTTCTTATATGTGAGTTAGCCTTGGGCAACCTTGGTGACTGGTCTGGCCATTTATGTGGAACTTCCACTCTGCTCTTCTAATGGCTAAAAGTATTTGTTTAAAGTTGTAAGAGTACCATGCGGTCATGAAGCAATTAGGCGAGATGCCAGATAATTAATTAATGAGTTTGGATGATCTGTATTTCTTAATTGGAGCATTCATGAAAAATTAGATCTTGCTGCTCTAGCCCAATGTATATCTGTGAGGTCTGGACTAGTCACCTGAGCTAACCAGGATACTAGTATATGGGCCACTTGCTTTACATGATTAGTTAGCCCCATACCTCCATTCCTCCTAGGGCCAAATAGAGTTTCAAGGCGCACAAGAGCTTTATGGTTAGAACAAAGCCATCCCTGTATCAAAGCATATATTGTGTTAAAAAAGGACGGTGAAAAGCAATTGCATGAGCTGTAAAATATATATTATAATGTCATGGAATTTGCTATTGCAACTTGTCCAGTTAGACCTGTATGATATCCTTGCAAGGAGGCAATGCATTTTGTTATTTTATCTAGGAGTTGATTTTCCATCATGATGTTGAAGTTACCCCAAGCTTCTAACCATACCACCAAGTGGCAGACAGGTCCATCTGCCAGCTTGGTAGTGAATGGAAGTTCCAGTGGGGTAATTGATGATTTTCAGCTCCTAAGTCTGGTAAGGAGTCTTAATGTATTAGTATGTTGACCCAAGGTGGATGGTGCCCAATGGGCCTAATATTTCCTCAGGAGTATAATTTCAGTTTTTCAGTATTAAGTGATTTGTTACATATGGATGAGTATATTTTGTATTATTTTCTCAAGTATGCGAGCATCCTGGTTGCTGGAGATACCTACCACACAGTCATCAGTGAAAGCTATCATTTTGACTAGGGTTGGACCCTAGACATTGATTCCATTGATGAGGGCATTTATATTCCAGATTAGGGTATCAAGAATAAAATCATATAGTAGAGGTCTTAGAGGGTCCCCTTGTTTGAGTCCCCTCTTTGGAAAAACTAGGTTATTAAAAAAACCTGCTCCACGCACAGCCATAGTGGCTGACTCTGTGAACAACATTAACCAGTTTAAAATCTATCTGGATATTTGAGTTTTTGAAGGCAGCCCCTGAGATAAGTCCATTTCACTCTGTCATATGCCTTCTGTTAATCTAAAAATACAAACGCTCCAGAGGCTTTAGATTGGCAGACATTTGCAACTGTGTGAATATTGTCCCTTATGGATCTTCTTAGGACAATTTCATATTGTGATGGGGATATCTCATCAGTTGCAATTTCCCTTAATAGTTTGGCCATAATTTTTGTGTATATTTTAGTGTCAGTATTAGTTAGGAGGATTGGGCGCCAATTGGATAGGTTTAGTCTATCTCCTTTTTTAAAGAGAGTGACTGTGTATGCTTCTTTGCCTCCAGGTAGAAGGCATGTTTTCATAATGCACTTATTCATGGGAGCTAAAAGAATATTAGATATGTTAGTAAACTATTTTTTATATAATTCGTAGGAAGCCCATCAGGACCAGGGCATTTCACTCATGTTCACCGCATACCCCTTCCCATAATTCCTCATGCAATATTAGGTTGATTAAATTAATGGTTTGATGAGCTCAGTGTGGTATATTTGTCCCAAGGTTGACCTACCTCATTTGCTAAAAAATTATTGGTTTAAGTCATGGTGTCTATATAAGCATTTTCAAGAAATTTTTCAATTTTTGCTGTTTTGACTGGGTCAGATTTATATAAAGCTTGTATAAAACCTGTGTACTTCAGTTGCAACTTCCTCAGGTGTTTCCACTATGTATCCAGTCGTCAGACCTGTGTGCAGGCTAATGTGTTCTTTTGATCATAAAATTGATGTAGATATTAACCCAAACAAGTTTCTTCATATTTTAGGTTTTTTGCTCTTTATTGAACATCAACATGGTGTTGTTTTTTTCAAGTCAAATTGTTTAGAAGTACAGAGACCTTGGACCATCTGCATCCTATCTAGGACTGTATCTTGTGCATGGCACATTGTTTTCCAGGTGATAAATTTCAGCTAAAGTGTATTTAAATGATGGCTGAAGCTGCCTTGTAACTTCTTGATGCTGTATGTTTAATCTGTTGTATTGTTTATTTCTTGAAATTTTTCCAGGTGATTAGCGGGTCTGAACAAAAAGGTGTTTGAAAATACCATTTGAGGACATTTACTTCACCCAAGATTCAAATTCCGTGTCAGCTAAATTTACTGGGCATATTCTGCACCATCTGGGTGCTTGGATATTTGTTTTCACTGGTGTAAAGGACACAAAATTAGCCAGTGGTCAGAGAATTCGATTTTTGTAGTTTTGAATTTATAAATTTGGTGTTGGAACATTAGTGGCGCAAGTATTAGGTCTATTTGTGACATAGATTAAGTACACCATTGTGCACATGTGGGCATATCATGTTCTGCAGGAGTGTAGACCGTTTAGGTAAAGGATCATATAGGCTCAAGGTGGCCTTTAGCACTCAAAGTTCCACATGACCTTGTGGTGTCTCCATTGTGTGTGGCCATCAGTCAATGTCTGGGTTAATCCAGCAGTTCATGTCTATCATGACAAAAGTGTTTACTGGAATATGGAGTTGTGTCAAAGCTGATAGAAAGTCTTGACGCTCCATTGCACAGTTTGGTGCATACACACTGGCTATTGTATGCACCACTTTGTGCCATGAGAAGGTAATGGCTAGTACAAGGCCATTAAAAAATGAATTTTTATTAATAGATTAAAAATTTTGGTTTGCATATACTATCACCCCACAGTGTTGTGACCAAAACAATGTTGTTGGAAGAAGCATTTTTTTCCATGCCTCCTCCTTTCCCTGTGGACAGTGGGTTTCCTGCACCACCAAGATGTCCACAGGGGGGTGCGCAGGAGACTCAACTTCTTGGCCCAGGACGCTAAGGCCTTGAGTCCCACTATGTTCAGCATCCCCATCTTTACTGAGATGCCTGGTGCGCCTCATGAGAAGTTAGCAGGGCCCTCTGGCCCTACTCCCTCATCCTCTTTGCTCACATTTTTGTCCTTTCTGCAGTGGCATAATGATGAGTTGGCGCTGGGGTATATTATGCCCCTTTCTGTCATGTTTACATGAACTTATTGAGGAAACCAACAGCAAGGACAATGCTGTGAGGCAGGAGTTCTAAAGGGTCAAATTGCAGGACCTTCATGACCTTAAGCACACCTTGGACCACGCTGAGTACATGCTAGGTATGCTCAGGTTGATACAAGTGAGGCGCCTAATGCCCAGCCCCTTGTTTCAGCTCTTGCGCTAAAATGGACGAGTTTTGTATTAAACAATGATGGCTCAATCCAGTTAATCAGTGAGCAGGGGTTTGAACCCCATTCTATTTATGAAATTGCTAGTTTGGGTTGGGTTCAACTTCAATCTATGACTTGAGTAAGGTTAGTTTCAAAGTTTGTTACCCTGTCAGATAGGAGTGTGCACCTATTGGTGCACCAAGGCTTAGTACCACTTTATCCAATCAATATTTTCCCTAAATTAGCTTAATTATGTTTGCTCAAGACTAACATTTCTCGTTGGTCATCTTCCTTAATATAACCTCTAGTCATTTTACATTTTTTACTTATTTTGACTTGAATGAACCTGTGAATGGACCTCTTCAAGGATGTCTTGTGACACGTTAGCCAATTTATCTCTTTTAAAATTATTACAGCCTCAGAAACACTGCTGGGCCTACCAGGTTCCCTCCAAACCAGGTCACCCATGCACTCTAGCCCAGTACAAAACTTGGTTATGACTGCCTTTGGGGAAGAGCCAAGTTTTTCTGATTGCTCAATATATTTATTTTTACCATGCTCAACACCCTTGCCTTATGTCTCCTTATCTCCAGCTCACTATGCTGGGCTATCTTTATGTTCACTCCAATGACAAGTTCCCTTGCTTTGGTCAGTGCTTTGTGCACCACCACGCTGGGAACTGGAGAGTTATAGACACTCTCCTGACACTTTAATTACCACTGTTTTTGTTCCTTTTCTTGCCTTTGTTGGCTTTAAATTTATCATTGCAGTGCACTTGTGTGTTCTCATTGGTCACAATTTTGTTTTGCACATTCAATTGTTAATTTTCAGTCCCATTTAGGTTATAATATATAATTTTGGGGGGTTTATAAACCCCTGTGTTGCTGCATTTGCTTCCAAATTAGGTTTTTCTGAATCTTTTTTGTTTGGGTTAGTTGCCTGGTTTTCTGTGAAATTTGATTATCTCATTGTTGCTAGTTCTTCCATGTCTTCATAAATCTTCTCAGGCAAGATGGATGCTTCTGCTGAGGCCTTTGCCTTGGCTGTGGCCAAGCTGTGAGCCTGTTTGGCCATTTTTTTGCCCCTTTGGAAAGATTGGGCCAATAATTTGATATTGTCCAAATTCTTCCCAGTTGAATGCTTATGTAGTACTGGTGATTTTGGCATACTCTGAGTCATTTTTTCCAATTTCTTCCTCGCAGAATTCCATTTCTCTTAGGCTTTCTTTTATGGGCAAGCATAATTCTTGTGCTTAAAGGTCTGACAGTGGTTACATATGGGGCACACTCTCCACTGGTGCACAGAATAATTAGGATTTTTTCCTTTCAATAATAATGGATGTGATATGGGATATTTGTGATATCCTCTGCTATCTCCAGGGATGAAAATAATTGCAACTTTCTTCCCTGTGCTAAGGGTTAACATCAGCTGAAATCTTTGCATTTTAAATTGTTTAATTTCTCCAAAGGATTCCAAACCCTCCCATAGATGTTGTCTGACTACTGTGCACGCCAGTGTTGTTGGAAGATAGTCAAAAATTATAAATATATCTTTGGATTCTGTCCAACATGTACATTTGGTTGATACTAAAAGTTGGCCATCAGGAAGGTCAATTACTACTCTGACCTTTGCAGCTTCATTTGCTTCCTCCGCTGTCTCAAACCCAAGGTCCACCCAACCACAGTGAATAGTGTGGATTGTCATGTATACAGTGTGTGAAAATATTTTGGTTGGGCTTCACCAAAATTTTCCCTGCATTATCAGTGCCTCTGTGCCCAAAAATACATGAATATCATGTTCAACCAATGCCAATGGTTGAGAGTGGGACACTTCCATATAACTTCAGTATTTGACTAGAAAATCACAAAACCTATGGGTGCATCACCTTGGGTTTATTTTTACTTTGGTTTTTGTTTACTCCTGTGCACTTGGTGCCTTTGGGAAGTGCAGATCCAGGTCTACTACCCTTTACTGCATTTTCCCAATTCTGTCCTTGTTTATTAAATGCGCTCATCTCATCTGGTATTGATTATCAAATTGTTCTGTTTGGATCTAATTGTTTACTGTTAAGTGATAGTAATCAGAAATAAAAGTTTCCTAATATTGACTTTTATATAAAGATAAAGTTGGTTTCTAGGTTTATATTTAAAGACATTCTCTAGTACAGAAAGTCATGATCTTATACAAATTTTTCTACACTGGGATATCTAATTGTTTAATACAGACAAAAGGCTTTTCAATCCATTCCAATATTATAAAAGTGCATCTGTATAGTTTTTAGTTTAGATATAATTTAATTTTTTTCTAACTATATATTACTATCATCAACAAGTAACTTGGATTTTTTGCAAGTTGGTAAAAATATCCCCATTAAACAAGCCTATATAAAGTAAACAAGGCAGGGCAACCTTGGGACAAATATACCACGCTGGGTTTTTTTTTAGCCTGCGCTAGTTTCAAATCTATTTCAATCAAAACCCAGCCCAGAATGGAGCAGGAACCACCCCGCTATGCTACCACTCCTCTAAACAAGCCTATATAGAACTTTATAAAAACTTTACATTGAGCTTTTATATTTTACTGTATTATCAAGATGGCCCTATTGGTGGTTGACATTAGGTATATATGGATTCAGATAATAGTTCTAGGTTATATTTCATAAATAAAGAAAAATTAATCTCTTTAATATTAGTCCTGTGAAATGGACTATACTTACAGAAGTAAAAAAATTATATGGCTAGGCTCTATTGTATGACTCTTAAACAAGGAATCATACTTAGAGAAGGTTAAATGCTCTCAGGTAATGGCCATGTTTACAATTTTATGACTATACTAGCCGATTTACCCGTGCTTCGCTACGGTGTCTAATGAATTTCAAATATTCAATTTATTAATTTAGATTTTATACTATTGATAAATAATTACCACTCAGCCAAATTTAATCGCTCAATTGAATCAACCAAAAACCATTAACCACTCAGCTAAACCTAACTGGACTTTTCAAATCAACCAATAACTAATCACCCCTCAAAACTAAACTGTGTCCTATTGATTCGACCAAAAACCATCAACCACTCGGCCAAATAAAATAAACCTTACAAATCAATCAGATAACATTAAACTGCTACCCAAAACATCTCTATATTTAGAATGACCACTAACCACTTAACAAAACCATTTAAAATATCAAATCAACTAAATATCTAACTGCTCAGCCGTAACTATATACTGACTACCATCGAAAATATATAGGATTTTTACTTGATACATACAAAACTTTTTTTGAACATGAAAATTAAATTTTTTGATGGATTATTGTATTGTCATTGAAGATACATAAGTTCGCCAAATTTAAGAATTTTTTATTGACTAGCCGATTTACCCGTGCTTCGCTACGGTGTCTAAAATTTCAGATTTTCAATTTTTTAATTTAGATCGTAAACTATAGATAAACAAAACCACTCAGCAAATCTAGTACTAAAAAAAAACACTCAGCAAATCTAATTGCTCAATCGAATCAACCAAAAACCATTCAGGTAAACCTAACTGAACTTATCAAAACAACCAATAACTAATCACCCCTCAAAACTAAACTGTGTCCTATCGATTTGATCAAAAGCCGTCAACCACTTGGCCAAACAAAAAAACCTATTGAATCAATCAAATAACACCAAACTGCTACCCGAAACATTTTATACTTGAAATCTTTGAGTATGTGCCATATCTTCCAAACTACTAAATCAACTTCTACTTAATTTACCAAAAGTATATTATTAATTAGGTGAACCAAGTTAGGCAGGCTTTTAAAATATATAAACCTAACATCCAGATACCCATGCTTCGCTACAGTATTTAAAGTTTATCAGATGATAAGCTCGCATTGTAGACTATAGGCTGTGCCAGCACTACTCTCAAGCCACTCAGACTAACAGCTTCGCTATTGCCCTCGTGCCTGGTGAGCTGATTATCCTAACTACTTATCTACTTAAATTCTAATACTGATTTTTGTTGAGTTTCAGGTGAGCAATTTGGTGAATTATTAGATAATATTTGCCAATTCTCACCAACTCACCCAAATTAATTAACCTATCATACTCGATAGTTTCAGATTTGATCTTATTTGCCAATTCTCACCCACTCACCCAAATAATTTGACCCTATCAAACTCAAAGGTTTCAGATGTCAGTCAGTCAGTCAGTGAATGTGCTTTATTAAGTAGATAAGTGTCTGAAATAGAGCTTGTAAGATTTGATTACAGACAGATAGACAGAGTTGACAGTGAGTTTAAGAAAAAAAATTGGGAAAAAAAGAACCTCCTTTAAAAAAAGCTCTAAAATGTATGAAATAATCGAGAAATTAAGCCTACTCAATAAAACCCTTTTTGAAGTTGATGCCATATTTTAAACTGAATTATAGAATTTTGCTCATAAAAACAAATTATATCTTATGTCTGGATTGTGTCCAAGTGTAAACTATAAGCAACTTAGAATAAATAGTACTGAGTATAAAAATTATAAATAACTATTAGATCTGTTAAAATATGGTGCTGACTTCAAAAAGGGTTTTGTTGAGTAGGCTTAATTTCAAAATTATTTCATAATTTTTAGGGCTTTTTTTAAAAAAAGGTTCTTTTTTCCCAAACAATTTTTTTTCAAAAAGGTTCTTTTTTCCTAAAAAATTTTACCCCCAGCTCTTTTCCCCTCAAAAAATTAGTGCATTTTTAAAAGTGGCTCTTTTTCCTACTTTTATTAGAAATTACTATCTCTATATACTGTTTTTGCCCCTAACTATCTCTCTATAAAATTAAAACTCATTGTATATATATTATATATAGTATCTTATAGACAAATATAATAATAATTCATTTTATTAAGTTTAGTTGATTTTTGGTCAAATTATACTAGATTTACTGATCACCATCTATAGTACTTCATTTTATCAAATTTAGATGATTATATTGGTCAACATATGCTGAATTTACTGATTGCCATCTACAATAATTTATTTTATTAGATTTGGTTGCTTTTATGAGTCAATCTATGGTAAATTTATTGATTGCTATCTAAAATATTTTATTTTATCAAATTTAGATGAGTTTACTGGTCAAATTATGCAAAAATGATAGCCATCTATAATGATTTAAGCTCATCCCACTATGAGCTCATACTAATTGAATTTTGAACATACCCCCAGCCATAGGATATATCAAATATGCAACAAAGTTATTGCTTCACCGATGCTGGAAAAAAGTTTATCCAGTGTTATATTAGTTCCACAAGTACCCATTGCTTCCAAGTCCATTTTTATATATTTACTAAATTAATAGGCAGATACTTGTCCAATACTTACAAAAGTAAAATGGGACCTAAGTTGGAGCATCCTCAATTTTTGGAGAAAATGATCATCCAAATTGGTCCAGTATTTTCAGAGTTATGCGTGAACAAACATAGAAAAAAAGAAAAAAACATACAAACAGGTCAAATTGATAACCTCCTTCTTTTTCAAAGTTGGTTAAAAAAATACATATACAGGTCAAATTGATAACCTCCTTCTTTTTCAAAGTCAGTTAAAAAGTGTATGAAAAATGACCACTAACCACTTAACAAAAACATTTAAAATATCAAATCAACTAAATATCTATGTCACGGGTGGGGATCCCAGACCCCATCCATTTCATCCTGGAAATGCCCACGTGGCAGCATTCCAGGTGGGCAACCTAACCAAACAGACTTAGGCACAGGCAAGGTGAACCTTTTCTCATCAAATCTTGGAAATGCCCACGCGGTGGCAAATGGAGTGATGAGGCTGGACTGTCACTAATATGAGGTCCCCTATCACAAACCCAAACCCAAAAATATCAGGTAAGTGAGGCGCAACACCTCGAAAGAACTTTATTTTATTTTAAAAATAATAAAAGACTTAACTGGAGGGGACCAAGGCCAAGACTTAGAATTCCAACTTGGAATTTGAGAAGGTCAGGTTCAACTTTTATAAAGTCACTTCCGAGGAGCCTCTCTGATTCATTCCTTAAGCCTGCCAAGCTTAAGGAATGGTCAATGGCTCAGCCCAGCCCTCCAAGTCTGACCACCCACTCCACCATACCTAACAATTCTGATTGATTCAGTTTGAATTAACTGAATGAACCAATCAGAATGTAACATTTGGAAATTCATCCTTTTGGATGATTTCCATTTGTTACATTACCCCCTGCTAAAATGGCCCTCCAGGGGCAGAGAGCTGCCATTTTGGGAGGAAATCATTGGCAAGAGGTCTTCCCAGGGTGAGTCACCTCGAGCCCCAAGAAGGATCCTCTCGAGGGGAAATGGGGGGAATGGAAACCAGAAACTGGGCTGTTGGAGTAAGCCCCAGCAGGTAAGGACATTTGTACCCAACACCTGGCCAAATCACCACCTCCCAGAGGCTACCACTAGGAATGGCCTTCCCATCCTGACCGGGAAGGTGCTTTCCCCAACGATAGCCCTAGAAGGCGCAAAACAGCACTGGCCATGGGCCATCCCCTTTGCGCTGTCAGGCCTGAGAATGGCCTTCCCATCCTGACTGGGAAGGCGCTTTCCTCAGTCCTGCTGGCAGTGGGGTTGACCCCATGGCGCTGGTGCTGAGGCAAATATCCTCCCCTTTTGGGACTTTCCAGGGTTGAGGGAACCTGCTGGGAACAGGTGCCCTCAGACATGGCTGCTGGATTCGGTGGGAACCTGAAATTTGGCAGACCCTCAAATTTCACTGACATCGCAGGGCTGGCCATCGGTCACTGGGTTGGCCCAGCGCCAGTTTCCTCAACAGCCGGGACAAAACAGAAATCCTTTGAGGGACAGGACCACCTCCAACCAGAAGCAAAATGAAGTTGGAATAATGTCATGGGTGGGGATCCCAGACCTCATCCATTTCATCCTGTAAATGCCCACGCAGCAACATTCCAGGTGGGCAACCTAACCAAACATACTTAGGCACAGGTGAGGTGAACCTTTTCTCATCAAATTTCAGAAATGCCCATGCGGCGGCAAATGGAGTGATGAGGCTGGACTGTCACTAATACAAGGTCCCCTAACACAAACCCAAACCTGAAAATATCAGGTAAGCGAGGCGTGACACCTCAAAAAAAAACTTTATTTTTATTTTTAAAAATAATAAAAGACTGAACTGGAGGGGACCAAGGCCAAGACTTAGAATTCCAACTTGGAATTTGAGAAGGTTGGGTTCAACTTTTATAAAGTTGCTTCTGAGGAGCCTCTCTGATTCATTCCTTAAGCCTGCTGAGCTTAAGGAATGGTCAGAGGTGGCTCATCCCAGCCCTCTGAGTCTGACCACCCACTCCACCATATCCAACAATTCTGATTGGTTTGTTTTGAATTAACTGAACGAACCAATCAGAATGTAACGTTCAGAAATTCATCCTTTTGGATGATTTCCGTTTGTTACAATCTAACTGCTCAACTATAACTATATACTGACTACCATCAAAAATATATAGGATTTTTACTTGATATATATAAAACTTTTTTTGAATATAAAAATTAAAATTTTTGATGGATTATTTTATTGTCATTGAAGATACATAAATGTGCCAAATTTAAAAATTTTTTAATGACAATAAGTGTCTAAAAAAGAGCTTGTAAGAGTTAAATTACAGACAGACAGAATTGACAGTGAGTTTAAGAAAAGTATAAAAAAGTGATTATGCCAGAATTTGAACTACTGACTTTTTATAGATCTGAAGTCTAGATCTAAAAGCTGAGCATTATTATGCTAGATTTATTATTTTTTATATAAAAACTCCATACTTTATTTAAAAGTAAATTTTAAGGAAAAGTAAGAGGGGAAGGCGGAATACAGGCGATTCAACCAAGGGTAAAAAGGACCGGTGGTTTGGGCTGCTAGAGTTCTAGCACCTCCAACCATTGCTGATCAGCGATTGCCATCACTAGCCACAGTTCTAGCATTGGCAGGCTTACAGGCCATTTGATTCCCAGTCAATTAGTTGCCTCAATGCATATGACAAGTGATCCAGTGGGGAAAGCTAAATGTGTGGCTTTATAAAACCTGGGGATTAGGTGCAAAAATTTTGAGATCTGATGGAAATGATCAGATATAATCCAAATGGTCTTCAATACCAAACCTTTGTGGTGAGGGCGCTCATTGCTCAAAACCTTGGCAACAAGCGCACAGTGAATTACCCATACACAATAATGGTAAATGAAGGCTCATAGTTAGATCAGAGCTTTTCAGGGTTTTTATGAAAAAAAGATCCTGCAATGGATGTATTCCCGGTGGCGATTGTTTGCCTGATAGGATGTAATGCATCATGGTCCAGTATCTTTTGAACACAGCACATTCATAATAAAAGTGGGCTATGTCTGCTTCTGGTTCAGCGCATATGGGGCATTCTTTGTGCTGGTAGTCCAGCCTACTGTGCTTGCCCAATTTGAATGCCTGATTTAGGATCTGCCGGGTTACCAAACGCTGTTTGGCCATTACCAAATGGGAGTTTAGGCCCAAAATCAACTCCTTTGTTGGGTAGTTAAAGTTGTGGCCTTCAGTAGTCCAGTCATTTAGGATTCATGGATGGGTGAGCAGATTGCACCCCAGTTTTGGGAGTGGATTCCCATATTCTTTCAGTGTCAATTTGTACCTTATTTTGATTGACTTGGTTGCATATTTGTTGGTGATTTGGTTATGCTCCTCCAAGCTCATTGTGGAAATCATTGCAGAATTACATGCTTTGACATCCCTTTATATTTGGTCAGTATCTTGGTCTGATTACTCAAATGACCATCTGCCCTGGCACAAAGCCTAATTGCATAGTTGCCAGTAGTGTGGAGTATCTTTTTGGGAGGTTATCCGCGAGTGGTGTGCCATCCATTCATGTATTGAGTGGGGAGAGACCAGCTCTTGGAGGCCTTGGGCTCTTGCCCAGTTCACGCCCCACGCTAGGGTCAGGCAGCACATGTGCATCTGTGTTACTTTAGGAACGACTTCCCTATATATGCCAGGTGTGAGATTTGAAGTCCAGGAGACCCATGCCTCCTTTGTTCTTTTGTTTTGACAGGGCTTCCAGCGGTATCAGTGCCACCTTTACCTTGAACCACAGGAAGGTTCAGAGCATTGTCTTAATTTTCTTCTCTAAGTTTGGGCTCATTGGCAGCACATGAGCAACATATCACAACTTTGAGAAGATGAAGACATTTATTGCCTGCACTTTCTCCTTAAGGCATAGTCTGGTGCTCTTCCAGCATGCCATTCAGATCATTAAGATTGACAATACTTCCTGTTCAGTCTCCATTACTGCTTGTCCCTTATCATTGAAGAGTATTCTGAGGTATCAGATTGTCTGGGAGTTTGTGATTGGCGTTGTGTCAGTCAGCAGGCTGAAGTTCAGGTTGCTGACCCTCATCACTGAGGTTTTTCCAAGTTGATTTTTGCATTTGATTCTAGCTGATAGAGGTTTAATAGTTCCTCGGCACCCTGGAGGTCTGTTAGTGAGCTTATGCCTACTACTGTATCATCAGAAAAAACTAGCATCTTCAGTGGCATTTGGTTAGGGTGGACTAAACCCCAGAGCTTTGCGTCCACTGCCATCAGTAGAATTTTGGCTGCAAAATTAAAGAGTATTAGTGACATAGGGTCACCTTATCAGAGACCTTGCCCAACAGGGATTTTGTTGGTTACGCCATCTGCAACAATCACCTTCATTATTAGGCCCAAGTAAATCATTGTTATCCATGCTCAAAAAGTGTTGGGGATACCAATTGCCTTTAGTTTCTTGTGAAGGAATGACCACGCTACTCAGTTATATGCCTTTTCCATGTTGAGGAACATAAGGTACCCCTGTTCAATACCCCTCACATCCTGGAGTACGCTCTGGGCTGAACCAATGCTGTCCCATATGCTACAGCCTTTAATGAAGCCGTTCTGGGCATTATGGAGCATGCGCGGTGCCATTGCCATAAGTCAATTAGATAGTATGCGCATGAGCAGTTTATAATTGGCATTTGATAGCACAATCAGGCGCCAGTTCTGAAGTTGGCATCTGATGCCCTTTTTGTACAGAAGTACGATTTGGGTCTCTTGGCCTCCCAGAATTTGCTGGCCATTTTGTAAACAATGGTTAAAGAGGGCTTTGAGCTCCGGCACAATGCAGTCTCAGAATATGCTGTATATTTCTGCACACATATTGTCAGGACCTGGTGCTTTCATTCTTGGCAACTCCTTTAGCGCCCTCTTAACTTCATCAATAGAGATTTTGGTAGATATCTTGGTGACATCTTCTGGACGTACAGCCCCCCAGTGCCAGCTTGGCAGGTCAATAAGGGCTTTTGTCACTGAATCACTTGTTTCTCTTTGTCAGAAAAGATCACCATAGAATTGCTCAACCTCACACTTGATCATTTCAGGGTCTGTTGATACTCCCCCTTCTGCTGTCTCCACTTCCCATACCCTAGCCTTGGTTTGAATTTCCTTGAGGTGCTTCAGGCCCTCTTTGGTCATCATCCCCACTAGGCTCTGATATCAGTAAGTCACATTGGTCCATCTCTGAGTCTTGCTTCATCATTATGGCCCAATACTTTTTGTGTGTTGTTTGGTACTCGCTTCACCAGTCCTCGCTGTCCCACCAGGTGAGCCTCAGCC
Source organism: Massospora cicadina (assembly GCA_022478985.1). Classification (NCBI taxonomy): domain Eukaryota; kingdom Fungi; phylum Entomophthoromycota; class Entomophthoromycetes; order Entomophthorales; family Entomophthoraceae; genus Massospora; species Massospora cicadina. Next base: position 85,573 of record JAKSZP010014771.1, read on the forward strand.
TTTTTAATTTAGACTTCAGCTGCTTCACGGTGGCCATTTGCTTGTAGGAGGTCACTTTTTCAAACTTCATACTATCATGCTTCATTTTTGCTTTGATCAAGATCCATCATTCTAGTGGGTTCAACTTCAGGTGGTTGTACAGATATGCTACCGGTCAATCCAGTCCAGTGTCAATCTTTTGGCGCCATTCCCCATCCCTCAGCATAGCTGGTGCCAGTTGCCACTTGCAGTTTCTCAGAGGTTCAACAAGGTCAATATCCATGTGGACAACCATGTGGTCACTTTCAGCATTTATGCTAACCTCACTGTTGGACGTCATTGGCTTGAAATCTGATGACACTAGGATGCAGTCTAAATGTGATCCTGACAGTAGGGATCCAGCGGCGTCATATGACCACTGCATTAAGTTGGCCAGGTCATTGTCCTCTTCATCAATCATTAGGCACATCCCCAATCTGACTAGGTAATCAAGCATCTCGTTGGCCTTTCTGTTGGGACATTCTCTCATTGGGAATGTATCCTGGCTCACGTTTGTCTAACAGTTCAGGTCTCTTGCTATTACAGTCATTGCTTCAGATGGCACTTCCACTTCTGAATTCCCAAAAAATACAGTTTTTGTAGCTTCAGTGGGGCATAGACTGCTACCACTCATATGCTATTGCCAGTTTCTCTGTTTGTAGCTATTGCTATCAAGATCCTGCTGGCGTGAGTTTCTTCCACAAATTTTAGGTCTATTTTCTTATCCATTGTGATGATTGCCACATAGTCCATCCAGAGGGCTTAGTAGCCTATTTTGCAGGACCATGGGTGGTTTTTTGCGTTACAGTTTGAGCTCAGCACCATTTTCTTTTGGTTACCAGCTTGTGTTTCTGAAATAAAATTAGTTTAATATTATTATTAGTTTTTAAATGGTTCATCTTCCTCCTCCTCAATTTGTATGCTCACCATCCCCCAAGCATTTGTGGTTGCTATCCTCATTTCCAGCTGCCTGACCCACAGGTATGAGGTTTAGCATTGTCTGGGTTGTGGATCAAATAACGTGCTGAGGTCTGGTTGGTAGATGATGGTGGCATCAATGGTTGGTGGGGTGTATTATATGGTTTTCAGGGTCAGTTGGTTGGGACTGGGATTATATTCCCAGGCATCCTGTGTACTGGAAATTCAGTCGCCATCCTCATCTCCATGTCAATGGATAATGGTGATGGTTTTATAATCGGGTCTGGGTGCCCCTTGTCCCCTGCTGGTGAAGTGGCAGATTCCCCCTCATCTGTCATTTGGATTTTCACCCCTTTGTTTGATTTAATGGCAGAACTCAATTTTTAGTCAGTGATTGTCCAGCTGACTTTGTCAATTTCATCAAACCTGCTGATTTTTTGCTGGTTGCCTCAGGTTTATTTGCTGATGACTTCTGATTTGATTTAGTAATCACTTTCAGCTTGTCAGGCTTCAATTTTGATCTGCTGGCTTCCTGCATCTGTCCTTACTTGGGGGACTTCTTTGGGATCGCCTTCTACCATCTTTTCTCCTTGTGGACCGTCCATTCCACTTGGGTTGGACGTTGCTCTACTGGTCCAGGGTCAGTTCCCTCATCCATTGCATAAGATTTGGGGTTATGCTTTATAAATGGTTTATCATCTGCTTCAATTCACTTTGCCACTTCTTGTTCCCATGCTTCTCTCTATGTGCCAGGTCCAATTCTTGTTGTTGGCATTTCATGTCCGCTACCTTCATTAGGTTTCACAGGATCCATTCTCTGGCTTTTGGGAGGAGGAAAGTCTTGGTGCCACCCTTGGTGATCCCCCCGACGTGGTCATATTTGTATTCCCATGTAGTTTTACCTTTACAGTGGTGGCATTGAGCCATTGTATGGTCAGTCTGGTAACAGAACCGGAACACTTGTTTGGCATCCTCCTGTTCAACATATACTACCCTGTCAAGGCTAGGCAGTTGGATGAATCAGGGTAGAGCAATTTTGTTTGGCTTCATCCAGGGTGCCAGTTTGTAAAGCGCTTTCACTGTCCAGGGGTGGAGGCACTTCGCAATGTAATCACCACCAGCTTGCCAAAATTCTTGTACTTCCCCATAGTATGACAATCTGGTCCAGATTGCTTTGTGCATCCACTCCTGTTCACGATCAGTGGGGAGATTCTGGAGGGTTACCCACCTTGTGGTTTGGTTGGTGTATCTGATTGGCTCCATTTTCAGATAAATCCCCTTGTATTTGATGCCAATTTTGAGGAGTTTCTTGCAGTCCAACTCACCTGGAATTGCTATATATATATAGCCTCATTTGGGTACCCAGTGGTGATCAAAGTCCCCTCCAGCTAGGACTTCATCAGGTTCCTGATAATTCGACATTATCAGGACAGACTATTTCTCCTCCACTAGCTGCAGGTGGATTCAGATATCATCATTTAGGTACAATTTTGGTGCCTGGCGGTCTGTAAAGCTCTCACTGATCAACTTATGGATGTACTCAATGTGGCTCCCTGCTCCATTCCAGATGTTGTCTTCAGTATGCACTGCCACTGCACAGTAGGATTTGGTTTTTGCGCATGATTTAAATACTTTGGCAGGGGTCTTCCCCTTCAAAATCCAGCTTACCAATTCATCGAGGCTGAACCCCAGTTGAGAAATGCTTCAATCTGGTGAATGCTGATATCTTGGTGGCTGATACTTTTAGCCATTTGTGCTCCAAACTTAAGGCTCTGCCACTCTAGGGCATCTGTCAGTGAGAATCCCAGTCAGTACCACTTGAGGGCAGATTTTGGGCCACATGTTGGGTGGAGGTACTTCTGAAGGACCTCCAGCATAACTGAACTATGCTGGCACCAGTCCCTTACTGTGACACTATTCCAGCCCCCATCTGTAAATACTCATGCCATGGCTGCTGGAACTCCCGCTTCACTCTATTGGAACGCTTCAGAGGGGGTGAAACCTTTGGCAGCATATGGGGCCGCTAGCATCAGTTCTGAGAGGGATTGCTTCCAATCCTGGATGGTTTTGATGTGGATCCCCGCTTTGAGCCATTCTTGGCCCAAGTCTGGGGTCATAAACCCTTTCATCGCCATTGCTGCCTGTGGTGAAATCTCATGTTCCATCCATGGTTGGGCTGATTCAGGTGTGAACCCCGCTGCATCCCAGTCTGCAGCTTCAGCAATTGTTGTGGAATTGTGCCAGATTTTCCACTTTTTGATTGGGAATGGTCAGCCTCTAAGGGTTTCATAAATCAGTTTAATCACCCCCAGCTCCACCCATTCGCACACTAGGTCCATACTGGCCCCCGCTTGAAACCAGTATTTTAGCTCCATTGGTGTGAATCCATTGGCAGACCAGTTGATGGCCTCTTCCAGCAACCAATCCCATAAAGGTCCCCACTCCACCACTTTTTCCTTTGTTCAGCCCGCTTTCATCAGGTCTGATGCTGTGGCTGGTGAAATTTGGGTGTATGACCAGTGTAGGGCCTCAGTGGCCTTGAACCTGGCCATGATCTACAGTAGTGCCTCCTCTGGGGAGAAAATGGTATTATACCATTCCAGTGCTGTGTCCACTGGAATGGTGTGGTGGGCCCATTTGAGGGCAGTCGAGGTATTTGGGAATCATTTCATGTAATTGGCTAATTCTGTTAGGTTGAGGCCCAAGCTCCCGATGGCTTGGGCATGTCATGCTGTAATGCATGCCTTGTTATATTTCATCGCACTTAAAAGGTTGATGCTGGCATCCATCCAGGCCTTCATGTCCACCAGTTTTAAATATTTGCGGATTGTGGCCTTGATCACCTTGTTCTCCATGGGGATTTTCATCCATTTCAGGGCATCTTTGGTCCAAACTCATGACACTTTGAATAGTACCACCATGTCAATCAAGATTTGGGTATTGAGCCAGCATTTGGCCACTCTAGTGAAAAACTTGTGGTCTCACCACATAGCCACAATAGCTGGTTTGATACCTTTGGAGACCCACTGAGTTGCCATAGAGTATGGGAACTGGAAGGCCTCCCATTGTTTGACTTTGCAGGTGGACACACCTCAACATGCCAACATGTCTGACTGAATTGGGGTATACTTTACTGGGGCCCTGGCCACCGACTTGACCGCTGTTGGTGTTTCAGCCCCTTCCAGTAGTACTTTTAGTTTTTTTGCCAAATTTTCTCGAGTTTCCAATCCCTCATATTTGGTCCCCAATATAGCTTCACCCCATTAGGGTTGGTCCCCAATGGTTCATATTGGTTTGGCAATTGGCTCTGTGCTAATCTAATCCCCTCTGATGGCTTAAAATTTTCAGGGTTTGTTCCAGATTGTCCATTTGGAAATTGCCATCAATTATTGGTTGAGCTAGATCCCCCTGTTGACATGAATACATCAGGGATTGCACCCAATGGTGTATTGGGGATCATATATGATGATTTGCTCATGTTACTGAATCAAATTTGGTCAGAGACCTTTTGCCCCCCCCCCAACTGGGCCTTGTCAAAACTGGTGCCTGACTTCTTTTTCACTCGAATACACCAAGCAGATTTGGTAAGTTTCTCTGTGTCAGCAGAAAACTTTTTATGGCGTTACTCTGTTGGTTTGAGCTGTTGATTTTTGTAAATTGAATCTGAGTTGGTTTTGGATCCAACTAATACTTCATCTGGGTTTTTTATTTTCACAAAAATTTTCTCACCCTGCGAGGCCCCAATCCCCTCTACTGGTTGAGGTTCAGTGGGGAATATTTCTAACACTGCTGTTCTTGGTGTCAGGCCTTGCTCCCCAAAGGTGTCTCTTATTGTCTGGTTGTCAGTGGTCATTGATCCTAGAGAGTCAACCCCATTATCTATGATAATCACAAGGGTGCTGTGACCCTTTGATGTGTTTGCACATTTTGTCATCATTTGTGTCACCAAATCATTACTTGATGTACATGGGTTGTATTACCCTTCCACATTATTAGTTGTGTGAGGGCTTGTGCTAGCAGGAAGTTTGTTAGATGACACATCCATCTTAGCATCCTTCATATTATTAATGTTATTTGATATTGGTGCAGGCAAGTCATCCATTTCTATGTGCTGCTCACAGATGGGCAGATTGACTTCCCTACGCTTGGGTAGTTGGCTGTGGTTCACCGCTCTATAATTGCAGTGCACACTGGCAGTTGGTTGCTCTCTCAATTCTTGTAAAATCAATTAGAATTTTGATTCAAAGTTTTGATTTAGATAAACTTGTTAAATACCTGAATGACCACTAACCACTTAATAAAACCACTTAAAATATCAAATCAGCTGAATATCAAACTTCTCAGCTTTAACAATATAGCAAATACCATTAAAGTATATATAGTATTTCACTTGTTACATATAAAACTTTTTATTTTACTATTAAAATAATATTTTTTAAAATTAATAAACCTTCTCAGGCATGCACACAATAACTCACCAAAGTTTCATCACAATTGGATGAATGGTATAGGAATTCATTTGGGACATACATACAGACAGATATTCATTTATATATATATATATATTTTAAATTTTAAATTTTAAATTTATTGTGGGGAAGGCCGACCATGGGACGGACACTTCCGAATATGACTCAGACGAGACAAAACTCAGTACCAGGTGAGGCACCCCAGAGAGAAGCGATGTTATCTCTTGTTGCCAGCGGGAACGCCACTTATGGGAAGGGGAGGGAACGTGTGTAGGGGGCGTAGCCACTATTGAGCACATGTGGAGGAAGGGGTCTGATTTGATGAACCAGACTGGGAACCAGGAGGAGACCAGCTGCCGGCGATGTGGTGGGAGATATCCAAACATCCACGCTTGAAAGTGATCCACCAAATGAGACCGGAATCTGTGGACAGCTTCAGGGAGGGTGGGGATGGATCCGGCGATGGCATCCAAGACAATCGTGTGGATAGTCCACATGGCGATTGCAACCACCAGAGCATGAAGGGAGGGTGGGAGGGGGAGGCCATTGATGAAGCAAATATATCTCTTGACAGACTGAAGGGATGTGTTTGATCCTGGCCTAGCAGACGTTGGACTTTGCGCCATATTACTTTAGAGGTGGGACACTTCTCCAGGCGGTGAAACAGCGTTCCATACTGGCCACACATGACACAGGATGAGTGTAAAGCATTAGAGCGCTCATCTGTACGATACACCCGCCTCAGGCAGCGCCACACATGGGAACGGACTTGGGGCTGCAACAGAGGATGGTGTGCATATTTCCAGATAGTCTTCTGGGTCTCAGTGGAATAAGGGATGTCCATCATGTCCAGGTAGTCCACCCTGGATAGGACTTGGGGTCGAATGGGGATCACGCCATCATGGATGGGTAGCCCCTGTACCTCTTGTGTGAACTGAGGAGAGGGGCGGCCTGTTTGGGTTGTATGTCCACTAATATGAATTCTCCACTCTGTGCTTCGCATGGAGAGTAGGATTCGTTTGTAGTGGGTTTTGGTCCCGTGAGGACCTGTGGCTGATGTGTGTGATGCGAGGTATTTCATCAGGGAGTGGGGGTTTGATGGATTGTTGAGGCCCAAGGCTCGGGAGAAGTTGGAGCGGGCCGCGCGGGACCAGTGTTGGGATGGGAGTGTAGGAGCAGTGATGGCCGCAATCCAGGTGCCTAGGATCTTGGCGGCATGGGCTTTGAAGTCAAGTAGGCCCATGCCACCATGATGATGAGGGCCAAACATGACCTCTAGCTGTACTGGTGGAGGGCGGCCTGACTAAAGCCAACCTTGTAGCAAAGCATACAGGGATTTGAAGAAGCTTGGGGAGAAGGGGATGGCATGGGCTCCAAACCAGACTTTGGATAGGAGCATAGAGTTGGCAAGAACAACCCTGCCAGTGAGGGTAGTAGGGTGGGCTCTGAGAGAGGCGATTCGCTTCGTCACGTTGTCCAGTATATGGCCCTCCATTACTGCTGACGCGTATCCTCCTGCCTCCAACCACACGCCCAGATGGCGTACCAGTCCTATGGTAGGTCGCGGCACAAAGGGGAGCACCAGTGGAGCGGTGTGTTTTGAGTTAGTAAGGCGTGGACTTGGGTGAGCAGCTGGGCTGGGTTGGGAACTACTTGCTGGGGCCCAGCAGTTCTGAAACTGACCAAGGAGGATGATTTCAGTTTTGGAGGCGTTCAGTGCCGCGTTGCTTACCCGGGAATATTCCTGGATGAGGGCTTCAAGCGCGCGTGCATCTTTATTATTAAACACCCCCACCACGCAATCATCTGCAAATGCCATCATCTTGACTGGGGTTTGGCCTGGCACATGGACCCCAGTGAGTTGAGCATTCACATTTCGCAGTAGTGGGTCAAGGCTGAAGTTGTATAAGAGTGGGCTCAGGGGGTCCCCTTGTCGCAGGCCCCTTTGAGGATGGACTACATCCATTAGGAAACCTGGGCCGTGCACAGCCATTGTTGCAGATTCCGTGAGCAGCATCACCCAGTTAATGAAGCGGGGAGGTAGGCGGAATTGTTGGAGGCAGGCCCTAAGGTATTCCCAGTTTACTCTATCATAGGCCTTTTGTTGGTCCAAGAATACAAGTGCCCCAGAGGCTGTGGACTGACACACATTAGCCACAGAGTGCACGTTATCCCAAATTGACCTTCTGGGGATGAAACTGAATTGTTCTGGAGAGATGGTGGCAGATGCTACAGTCCCTAAATGGTTAGCCATGATTTTTGTTAAAATTTTGGTGTCTGTGTTTGTTAGAGAAATAGGGCACCAGTTGGCTAAGTCTAGCCTATCCCCTTTCTTGAAGAGTGTGACTGTAAAAGCCTCATGTCCTCCTGGTAGGAGGCGCATTTCCAACAGGCTTTGGTTGAGTGAGGCTAGCAGCAATGGGGATATGTATTTAAAATATTTTTTGTAGAACTCATATGGAATGCCATCTGGGCCTGGGCATTTTCAGTTTGGTGCACCGCGAATGGTAGTCCATAATTCGTTCGGAGTAATTAAATTCATTATTTCCGGGTATCAGAAAATGGTGCAGATATGAGCTCTGTCAAGAAATTCCGCCATTTCGGCTGGCTGAATTGGTTTGGCTCAGTATAACTCAGAGTAATATCTTTGCATTTCGATTGCTACTTCAGCCGGTGTGTCCACGATAGAATTATCCGATCTTTGCACCTGTGTGCAGGCCACGCTCTGGCATGGTGCAAAATTTTTTTTGAAGAAGTATGCGGTGCACTTGTCACCTTTAGTGATGCATGTGGCCCTGTATTGGACACAAACCCGATGTTTGTGTTGCCTTTCAAGTGCGTTGAGGTGGGCTGCTGCCTCCGCCCACTTCTGGCCCCATGCAGGGCTATATCCTGAGGCTGGAATGTTGGACTCCAAGTGGGCCAATTCTGCCAGCGCGCGCAATATAACTGCCGATGTGGCTCGTGAGCATCTGGATGAGAGATGGCGATAGTGGCAGATGGTGTCTTTTTTGAAAGTTGCCCATGTGGAAATGGGGTCTGCACAAAACGGTGCAACAAATGATTTTGCCAAAGTTGCCTCTTCCACCCACATGGAAAATCCTGGCAACGCAAGCTCTGGGGGGCAGATTTTGCACCAATGTGGGGCCTTTGCAACTGTGACGGGTAAGTGGCATGTTATTGAGACCAGTCGGTGGTCAGAGAATTCCATTTTCGTTGTTTTGAAGTGGGAGATATGGGGTTGGAATTTCGCCGGCGCTAGAATAAGGTCAATGCGGGTCATGGACCTTAATTGGCCATTGTGGATGTGGGACGCATCATGTTTTCGAGCAGTGGGGCATGTCGCGGCAGCGCATCCATTAATCTAAGGGTGGCTTTTAGAATGCGTAGTTCTATGTGACCCTGTGGGGCGTGGGGTGAGGGTGGCCACCGGTCCATTGGTGAGGTTAGCCAACAGTTCATGTCACCGATTAGGAAAGAATCGGGGGTAGCAGGAGGGATTTGACTGACGAGAAAAATTCCTGACACTCTTGTGCACCGTTTGGGGTGTAAATATTGACAATTGTGTGTGCAACATTGGCCCATGAGAAGGTGACAATGAGCACTCGGTCATTTAGGAATGTTTCTGAAGATGTAAATTTGAAAAAATTGTTTTTCTAAATTAGCACCCCACAGTGCTTTGACCAAAAGGATAGGGATGGTAGGAGCATTGTTTTCCAAGCATCCTCGGAACCTCGTGAACAGTGGGTTTCCTGGATGGCCAGGATATCCACGGGTAAATTATTTTGTAAAAAACTCAGTTTCCTAGCCTGGGACGGGGAGGCCTTGAGTCTGGCGATATTCAGCATCCCTAGAGTGAAGGTTTCCCCCATCACACCTTAGGTGCGAGGGGTGGGCCCCTGGCCCACCAGCCTCTTCCAGGTCCCCACGGGCTTTCACAGCAGTGCAGGTATTAGCAGCAACGCTATCAGGGTTTTTGTTAATTTTTGCAGAAAGAGTCGCATTAGCTTTGGCCTTCGCTTTTTGTTTTCCCGACATCGGACAAATTTTTTGCGGTGCAGATAAGTTCGGTGCACCGTCGAGTGGGGCAAAAAAAATTTTTTTTGGTTGGGATAGGTCCCAAGTCAGTTTCAACTGGGGCTTGGGTGCAGCGATTGGGTGAGATCAAATCTCCCATCGGATCCTCAGATTGAGTGGCCCATTTGGCTTGGGCCTCCCAATCTGATTGGGTGATGGATTCCCAAGTTGCTTCCGCCGCGAAGGTCTCCATGTCCTCCTGGCGTTGTGAGTGTGGGATGGTGGTGGTGACCTTGGCCGCTTCCTTGGCTGCAGTCCTATGGGCCTGCTTGGCCTTCTTCCACTCCTGCGGGGAGATAGGCTTTACCAATAGGTAGCAGCCTTGTGCTCCCCACGGGAAAGCCTCTTTGGTGCTTGCGGTTGGTTCATAGTGCGCCTCTCCGCTGGCCATGGCCGCCGAGGGGTACTCTTGGAATGTAACACCCTCTTTAATGGGGCACACGTGTGCCTTATGGCCGAACGCATCACAGTGGGTGCAAATGGGGGGCGCGCTGTCCACGGTTACCCGGAATGGGTGGGTGGTGTGCCCTGCAATGTCAATAAAGGTGGAGTGCGGGATCTGGGTTAGGTCCTTTGCAATCTCCTCAGTTGGGGTCAGAACTGCGATGGCTTTGCCGGTGCACAGGTGTGGCATCAGCATGAAATGTTACATTTTGAAAGATTGTATTTCACCATATATGGTGAGACCATCTTTCAGGTGTTGCTCCAAAATATCATGTTTTACTGTAGTAGGCAAAAAGTCAAACGTGAGGAAAATTTGGTTTGATTTTATCCATCTGGTGCATTTAGTTTTGACAACCCGTTGCCCTTTGGGGAGGTTGACCACTACGCGCACCGCTGCAGCCTCATCTGCTGCTAATTTGCTTTCAAAACCTAGGTCCAGCCAACGCGCGCGACATGGAGTGAGGTGCAACGTACACTGCGGTCAGGAAAATTTTGTGTACATCTTCACAAAATTTTCCCCATAGGGCCATTTTTTGGATGTCCAGATACACACGGACTCTGAATTCCACCGACAAAAGTGGCTGGGAATGTGGCGTGTTGATATACTGGTTGCATCGTGCTTGCCACACGAGTATCTCCGGGGAAATTGTGACCGCCAGTTTTTTTAGATTTTTTTCTATTCTGCCAGATTCTCCGGGGCGTTTTCAAATGTTAGAGGCTGCGGGCCTTCCACCTGCTCCTCTTGCCTTGCTTGCCCAACTGCTCCCAGACATAGGCGCAGACTAATCCCCTCTATGAGATTATCAAACTAGATTTAGTCTTGAATTGAATGGGTTGCAAAAGTGTTTGCAACGAGAAAGAAAAGTTTTATATATATATATATATAAGTATGGTACAATGAGTTGGTTGTTATCTGGGTTTGATTTAATACTGTTATAATACTTCAGAGGTGTGCAATAGTAGGGTTAAAGAATTGTATAAGTTATGAAAAGTTAAGTGGGGGTTATATTGATTTTTTAGAATTTGAACATGATACTTAGTTTTACATAATAGGGTATCAAAATATGTATAAGTTGAGGTGTATAGTTGTGTTATTGTGATACTAGGTGATCCATGAAAATAATTTGCATCACTTCAGGTTTATGATTTCTTATATGACTATCCTATGGATAGTACTTAATCAATAAACAATTTTTGAGAAAAAAAGAACCTCCTTTAAAAAAAGCTCTAAAAGGTATAGAATAATTGATAAATTATACTTCTCAATAAACCCCTTTTTGAAGTCAGTGCTATATTTTAAACTGAATTATAGAATTTTGCTCATAAATACAAATTATATCTTATGTCTGGATTGGGTCCAAGTGTAAACTATAAGCAACTTAAAATATATAGTACTGAGTGTATAAATTATAAATTACTATTAGATCTGTTAAAATATGGCACCGACTTCAAAAAGGGTTTTGTTGAGGAGGCATAATTTATCAACTATTTCATACTTTTTAAAGCTTTTTTTAAAGGAGGTTCTTTTTTTCCCAATTTTTTTGAGAATATTCTTTTTTCCCCAAAAAATTTTACCCTCAGTTCTTTACCCCCCCCCAAAAAAAAATTAGTGTATTTTTAAAAGTGGCTCTTTTTCCTACCTTTATTAAATATTATTATCTCTATATATCATTTTTGACCCCTTACTATTTTTCTATAAAATTAAAACTCATTGTATATATATTGTATATAGTATCAAATATATTTATAATTTATTTTATTATAAACAAAATATACTAACTTCATTTTATTAAATTTAGATGATTTTATTGGTCAACATATGCCAAATTTACTGCTCGCCATCTACAGTAACTCATTTTATTAGATTTGGTTGCTTTTATGAGTCAATCTATGGTAAATTTATTGATCGCTATCTAAAATAATTTATTTTATCAAATTTAGATGAGTTTATTGGTCAAATTATGCAAAAACGATAGCCATCTATAATGATTTAAGCTCGTCCCACTATGAGCTCATACTGACTGAATTTTGAACATACCCCCAGCCATAGGACATATCAAAAGTGCAACAAAGTTATCGCTTCACCAATGCCGAATTTATCCTGAGTTGTGCTAGTCCCACAAGTACCCATCGCTTCCGAGTCCATTTTGATATATTTACTAAATTAATGGGCAGATACTTGACCAATACTTACAAAAGTAAAACGGGACCTAAGTTGGAGCATCCTCTATTTTTGGAGATGATCATCCAAATCGGTCCAGTATTTTCAGAGTCATGTGCAAACAAACATAGAAAAAAAAAAAAACATACATACAGGTGGAATTGTTAACCTCCTTTTTTAAATGTTAAAAATAGATTATTGCAAATAACGAATGATGAAAAACTGGCAAAAACATAATGAAAATAAAATTTACTTTTTTAATTATTAAACTAAGTTTTATTTTATTCGAGGTGGGCCGACCTGGGGACGATACCGCACCGATTAGGGGAGTGAAGAAAATGGGAAAGGAGGATAAAATCCGGAAAACCTCCATGCGCGGCGTATGATAGGCCAGGAACTCCATGGACCGCCTTTGCCATTCGCTATCTCGGTTCGGGGCATTGGTGCGCAACGCCAACACAGTCATAATTGTCCCCTACCCAAAGTTCAAATACCGGAATCAAACTCGGGAAGCAGCGGTAGAGGTCCCTACTTTACCATTGGGGTATCCTCCCCTTATTAAACTAATTTTAAAGTTGTAAAAATTTATTAATAAAAAATTAGTAAATATATAAATATTGTGACAAATATTTTAAAAAAAATTATTTTTTCATAATCAAATTCAGTAAATATTTTTCACATTATTTATATCTACTAATTTTAATATTAAAAACCTATTATTTTTTATAAAACTTACTAATTTTTTATTGAAAATTATGACAACAAACGCTTTCTACCTCAATATTATTGAGGTAGAATATTGCTCCACTGCTTTAGCAAATGTTGTATTACTCACTTGTTTTAATTTGATTGACACATTGTTTATACGTTTATATGTTGTTTATACATTATTTATATGCTTATTTTATTCTATTCTATTCAGACTTCAGCGCCACCATGGCACTTTATATATATATATATATTTTGAAATGTAATTTTTAGAACGTAATTTTTTAATAGAAAAATTAATTTTAAGATATTTACTTATTTTTCATCATTAGAGGGAAAAATAATCTTCAAAATGGTGTATCAAACATTAATTTTGATACAGTATTAAGGGAGATATTTCATACCGACAAAAAACACCTCTGAGAAATAATATATGGAGATACCAACATCCATTTATATATATATAGATTCACTAATTCTCACCCACTCGCCTAAATAAATTGAACATATCAGACTCGATTATTTTTAAGTGGGCCTTTTGGTGGATTATTAGCTAATATTTAGTAATTCTCACCCACTCGCCCAAGTTGATTACACCTATCAGACTCGATAGTTTCAGATTGATATTATATGCCAATTCCCACCCACTCACCCAAATAGATTGAACCTATCAGACTAGAAGGTTTCAGGTGTCAGTCAGCCAGTACGTCGGTCAGTGAATGCGTTTTATTACGTAGATGATATTTTAAATATAAGTAGGAGATTAATACTAAACGTTTAACATTCATTGCTAAATGGTACTATCTTGTATTTTCTAAACAAACAACTAAAAGTCAAATTTGGGATTAAATGTTAAATTTGAAAATATAATTAACATATTTAAATACTTCAACTAATAAGCTTCCTTTTCAAGGAGAAGTAAACTGGCATAGATCGGTGTATCCCCCCATTAGGTTGGGCTCACCTAGTGCTAAAAAAAGAAAAGTAAATTGTCATATAAAACGGCAACTAATTGACCCATTCTCATATTTTAGTTTGCCACCTCAACCAAATTAATCATCGATCTATAACTGCGATTAAAACTTTTATTACTTGAAAGATGGCTAAATTTAATTAAAAAAAATGTATGAACGCAGTCTGGCTTGCAAGAATAGTTTACTTTTTATATTTAAGTATAATTCTGCAGTAGCCTAAGTATGGCTTCTTGTAAATTAAAACAAGTTAGTCGCGCAATTCAGCTGCTTCGCCCTTTTGTTCAACCAAAAAGATATAATACTTTTCTTCAGGTTATTTCGCAGAGAACCAAGGCGGTTAGAATAGTTCTTGAAAATATAAGAGATCCGCAAAATGCCAGTGCTTGTCTACGTACTGGCGATGGGTATGGAATTCAGTACTTCGATCTCATTGAAACTATTAACAATTTTAAGCTTCATGTACCAGAAAAGCCACTTCCCGGTGCTTCAACAGGCGTCGATAAATGGGTCACTCTTTTACATCATACTAATGCCAAATCATGCTTTCAAGAACTCAAAAAAGAAAACTATGTTGTCGTGGGTTCTTCACTTGCGGAAGGAAGTCAACTTCTTACTGAAATTATAGACGATTTAAGAATGAAAGAGATTACGAAGTATTCAGATAATTCTACTGAAGCACCTAAACTTTTAGATGTACCGCTCCCGAAAATTGCTTTAGTTTTTGGTAACGAAGTAAGAGGTCTTTCAAAGGCTATTCAAAGTCGGTGTGATTATACTTTTAAAATACCTATGTACGGTTTTGTTCAATCTTTTAATATCGGCGCAACCGTAGCAATGGCTTTAGCGATACTGGAGCATCTTCAAGTCTTTAGAAAACCAGGTCATACTGCTCCTTTATTTAATAGAGGCGAAGCTGACGATATTGAAAATTTTAATCGAGCCATTGCTAAATCAAACTCAAATAAAGCTCCAGATCTGCTAGATGAACAATCTACAACCCTGGATCCTAACTCTTTTTGGTCTACAAACATCACTTCTAATTTTTTGAACTATCCTCTCGATCTCGTTGAAAAGAACGAGCTTCTTCTCAAATGGATTTTTAGAAGCGTACCCTATTCTGAAAAACTTTGGAAGCAAAAATTCGATTGAATTAGACATACTATGAACTCAAACTCTCAATTGAGTTGTAAGTTTTTCTTTATTTTTATTTTGTTTAGAGCAGATTGTGGTTTTCTATTTTCAAATTCATTTGCGATAGTAGCATTTGTATTTTGCTTAAGTTTTTTAATTCTAAGTTTCAAATAATTATAACCAGAGAAAACTTGTCAGCGCTTTGTGAAACTCCTATTGTTTAGATTACCTTTAGAATATATTTTTTATTTTAATATCTATTGCTAATAGTTTGGTTTGTTATGGCATAAACTAAACGAGTCAGTGAATGCTATTATGAATTGTTTAAAAAATGCCAGCTACATTATTGCATTCAATACTAAAATAAGCAGCATATTGAAGTTTAAGGTTTGTCAGGTTATGTAAACTTAAGACAAGAAACTTTGTAGAGTTAAAAATTAAAGTCTTGCATTTTAATAATCATGTTAACATAAATGTACTTTAAAGGGATAAGTAGTTTTATTTAAATTTGGAACAAATATCTTAAAAATTAAAAAGCGTTTTAAACACTTGTAGTATTGAGCTTGTCGATAGAGCATAACCCTTACGGCCTAACTTTCTATTTAAGTAGTGTATGTTTATACTTTTCGTCTTGTTATTGGCAAACCGTTAAGGAGCAACTTTTTATATTATGTGATGGGTTAGTCAATTTATAAACATTTTGTTTGATTGTATATTAGTGACCTTTATATAAAGATACTATATAAACTATAATGAAATTTGAGCTTCTTATATCTCAAAAATAATGATTTAAAGCGCAAGCTCGGTTTTAATATTATTAGAAACACAAAAGTTTAAAAACAAATTTGTTGATTATATAACCTAGCCTAATCTTATGTGTTTATAATTAAATATCGTAAGACTGGCCCGATTTGGATAGGTTATATTGTACGAAATAAACAAAAAGTTTGTGATAAAGCCTTATTTTTCAATTTAACTACATTGGTTTCTGGATTATATATTCAAATGACAATAGGACATTAAACTTAAGCTTATAAAAATTTGTGGTACCAATCCAAGAATTATAGTTTCATTTAATATATGGTGTTTTCAATCATAATAAAGCATTATTCCCTCAAGATTATACAATAACTTTACGTTCATTTAAGTTCATCCATATAATAGCAAGTTTTACAGTAGCATAAACCCTTTTTACTTTAGAAATTTATTATATAGGATAAATTTTGACTTGGAAATTGAATTAGACTGATACCAGTAAATTCACTATCTACAATAAAATCTATTGTAAAAAACTACTATTTATCATGAATAGTGTAGTTCTCAATAATAAGTAGATTTTAATAGGTCAATGTATCCCCCATTAGGTTGAGACCACCTAGTGCTAAAAAATAGGTAGATTTTAATATAAAAATTATCAGTAGAAAAATTGACTATGCTTCTATGGTTTCTATAGATGGTTTATTTAGAAATGTCTTTATATTTAGATGAGATGCTGTTGGGATTTTTGCCCATATTCCCAGCCTGCTAGATTACCTGGTGTCACTAGGGGAAAATTCCCTAAAGCAAAGTGAATCAGAAATTGGTTGGCTCCAAATTTTTGGAGGAACTACGTTTGGGGGATTTTGGGATATTTGCCTGGTCATATCCATCAGGGATCAATCCAGATGAATACCTAATATCTCATTGGGTAGAGCAGCTGACAAAATAGGGGCATTTGATAGTGATTAACTATCAGGTGTACCAATTGGGGTTGGTCAGATTTCATCACTGACTGATTGGGAATGAGTAGTGAGTTGCAAGGTGAGTGATGCCACCTGCAACTAGTGAATTGATCAGTTGGTGAAGTGACCTGCTATTATAGGTAAAAAGTCTCATTACCTAAGCAGGTCACTAACCAATTATAGTTGGTTCACTTGGATTGAGAGGAAAATGTTAGGAACACATTTCTGACTCTTTCCGTTTGAGGTCTCAAGGATTTCCAATGATGGAATCCTAGCCAGGATGGGGAAGACCATTGCTGCTGAGATGAGGAAGGGTGATTCAATGGTAACTTCTGCCATTTTATTATAGAGGTATCAACTGAGGGTTAGATGGCCAAATCCCCTATAAATCCCCTAGGATTCACTATAATAAAAAGAAGCAAGTATTACTACAAAAACAACTAGTACTATGAAAAACATTATTTTGTTTTATTGTAGATTTGGTCATAGTTAGACTATCAGCATCCAGTATGAAGTTCCATCTCAAGGATATTATTGCAGAAGGCAATAATTGGTAGACTCTCAGAGAGAAGAGTAGAGATCTGAGTGGGGATCTAGAGATGAAGGGAACCACAACTAAGGGATTGCTGCCAACTGTGTGTTGGGCCAAAAGAAACTGTCATCAAGAGATCTTGACAAAGATCAGGTGGACAATATTGTGGGGAACAAATTCCTATGAGTACAACTATCAAGTATTTAATTGGAAATACTGGCTATAGTATTGGGCCTGATAATAGTTTTAACTCAACTACAGATAATAGTCTTCATACTATTATTGAATGATATATTCTTTACAATGCAAGGTGTATGAGGAGATTGACATTGTGCAGTAAAAGGATCACTAGGGTTGTTTGCCAATAAGAATAAACTATTAAATTTTTACAAGTTGGTACTCACTACAGGGAGTAGTTGAGTAGAAGAATATATCAATTATATCATATAAAGAAGAGATGCACAAGTTGTGGACTGAGATTACCACAGTGAATCAGAATGCCTTAAACTCTGCAAACCATTGGTAGTTTGCAGCGTTGGAGAAACGAGTAACCAAGATAATGGAGAAAATTATTTGATTTAATAAAACTCAATCACTGGTCAGAAGTTACTGGAGATGAGTTCATTAATTCTGGAGAAAGTGGATGAGGCTAATGAGGCCAGAATGACCTGTGTAATTAAGGATAGCCATGAAAGCTGAAAATTATTTTCAGAGAAAAAAAATGAGCTGAACAATTGGATGAAACTGTTGGCTGATGAGATACAAAGATCTGAAAGCATCAGTTGCCAAATAAGAGATGAAATTAGGGCCTGTGGATGAATTTACAGTCAGAATTAAAGGCCTAATTCAGGAAATTCCTGAAGTCAGCAAGTATGGCCTATACATGAGAAGACAGCACTGCTGGTCATATAGTGAGAAAGGTTAATACTAATCAGTAGTATTGAAATTAAGAGAAGACAATTGCAATGTTCCCAGCGGACCTCTGAACCATTAAATGGTTATGTCCTGAGATTTTGATCAAGTCCCAGAAGGGGACCACTGAACCAAATGGTTGGTTAAATCTTAAGAGGATAAGATTTTGAACCAAGATAACTGGTAGGTATAAGTACCCAGGACCCAGTTAAGATGAAGGAAAA